>VXBB01008833.1:277488-288565 GCA_013399915.1 Illadopsis cleaveri | reverse complement strand
CATCCATTCTTTCAGGACTATAATCGCCCTCACGGGGCTGCCAGCGGCGACGGCGGTGACCTCGTGGCGCGGCTGCCCGGGGCTGTCGCGGTGGCGGCAGGTGGTCGGTGGTCTCCCGGCTCCTCAGGCGCCGCCGGGGTGAGGGCCCGGCCAGGCCACAGCACCGCCCTCACGGCCTCTCTCCCCCGTGGCGCCCACCTCAACTGTTCTGCCTCTCGTACCTCTGCTGCGTCATTCGTGAATTAATTCATTTTGAATTATGAGATTTTTTTAAAACTGAATTTAACGTGTGTTGGTACTGCTGCAAAACGTGGAATGTGTAAAAATTTTGAGGATGTTCTGTGATGTTTGATGCGTGTGTGCTTTCAAGCCTCATCAACAAGAAGGGAGGTGTAATCCGTGGAACAAATAGCAGCTCACAAGCTCTACGTGATATTCATGTGTTAAAAAAACGAAGTTATTGTTGGTAAAGTTGCCTTGTTAAGGTTGAGGCCTGGACATACTTCACGATCTCAGACCTAGAGGGAGTTTAACAAAGCCTGGGCAGAAGGATGTGCCAATGATGATGGACACAGGAAATGCACAATTGACGGGCCACAAAGACATCTGGCAGAACTGCCAAGCTGAGGAATGAATTAATAAACCCAACCTGGCAATTGTGCTGAATCAACTCCAGCTGGGTGAAGGGTGAGTCTGACAGGGGGAGATCACAACTGCCAACCCATGGACCACTGACCCAACAAACCACCAAGCCAAAAGAACAGAAACACTGAGCATGGCATTCATTAGCATAAGAAGCAAGAGAGTCATTAACCACTAGAAGATAGAACACTAATTAAAAGAGAACTATGTAATGTGTAGCCAATAAACACTGATGGCTTATTAAGAAAACCTTTGAAACCATATCTGAGATGGAGATTATGGCAGGTTTTTATTGTGAGCAATGTCGGGCATTGCCAGCACCCAGAAGTTGATAAGGACAATGTGTTCCTGTCTCTTTGATAATTAAATAATCTATCTGCTAATTAAAACTTGGTTTTAAAGGAAATCTCCACTTCCCAGTTTATCTTATTTGCACAATTATAGGCTGGTGCTGAGCTGCAGCTGCATTTCAGTGGTGACTGAAGTGATCCTTCTATAAACGCTGTCCTTCAGCTGGCCTGAAATCTGGATACAGAATATTGGGATTCATTTAGGAGATCCTGTCAGGTCTCTCTTAGAAATCATGGCATTCCAAGGACAGTGAGGTAATTAATGCTATAATTTAATAATTAATGCTTTTCACTTATGCAATAATCCTCATCCTCAAGTCTAAATTAAAATAATCCTTACCCTGAAGTCTAAAATAATTCTAGTTGATGAGTTGTTTTGTGAAGTTTCCCAAAGAATCTGGGGTTTTTTAATGGCAAAAGATGTTATATGTGAAGTATGAGCCTGATGTGAAATTTTATAGTAATTAAAAAAATAAAAGTATCTTTAGATCGCTGCAAATGAAAAGAATGAATATTTTAATCTTTTTTTAATGGGGACAATACAATAACAACAAAATTTGCGATAACAAAAAAATTAATAGGTATTTATATTTAATTTTTTTAAGAGCTAGAAATTGTAATACAGTCTCAATATAGGGCTGCACACGTCAAGGTTCCCCAGGTGTTGTACAAAAGTCCACTGTGAACACACAGGTGTCCCTAAAGCATGTGGCTCAGCACAGATGTGCTCTGTGTGTGTGGACCAGCTGAAAATGCACAGATTTCTCAACAGGATTTTCTAGGAAGAAATAGAGTAATAAATTTACTACATAATAAAAATAATAAAGAATAAATATTTATTAATGCAAATCCTGAGAAATTCAAGTATGGGGAAGACCTTAAATTTTGAGTTTGGTTTAGGAATTAAGATATTTAGGAAAATAAACTTGCTTTTTCTTTTTGCTCTCTGGTTTCTGAGGCTTTGCAAAAGCAGCCTTCCTGTTTTCAGGCTGAAGTTTAGAAATTGTGGGTGTTTTTGTGTTGACTAAACCTCTGTTTTCATGCCATCCCAGTGCCAAATGCTCAGCCACTCAGGATAACCTCAAATACCAAGAGAACTCCAGTGGCATCACAAGACTCTACAAAACTACTGTAACTTCTTGGGGCTACATTGTAAATTTCCATAGTCTGGCATAAAATGAACTTTTTCAAGTATTTTAAAGGGAACAGACATCTTTGTGTCATTGCATGATTCTCCTAAGTAAATCAGGGAATGATAGAAATATCTGAACTTTCAACATCCAACAGAAAATGCTTGCAGACCACTGTACGAAGTATTCTGTGAGAAATAGATCCTGTCACTACAATATGACCTTATCAAATTTGACCTTATCACTCTCTATAACTTCCTGAAGGGTGGCTGTGCTCAGGTGGGTGATGGTCTCTTTCTCCAGGCAGCACTGACAGAACGAGAGGACACAGCCTCAAGCTGCGTCAGGGGAAATATAGGCTGGATATTAAGAAAAAGTTTTTCACAGAAAGAGTGGTGAAGGACTGGAATGGTCTGCCCAGGGAGGTGGTGGAGGCACCATCCCCGGATGTGTTTAAAGCAGACTGGATGTGGGACTCGGTGCCATAATCTAGTTGAGGTGTTGGAGCATGGGTTGGACTCGATGATCTTGAACGTCTCTTCCAACCTAGAAATTCTGTGATTCTGTGATTCTGTAACAGGTCCTAGATCAGGCACGTGCTGTTGAAATCTCTGCCTGCTGCAGGTTTGGTGAGGCTGATGCTACAATGGACAGACGAGGGGGTGACAGTGAGAGCCACCATTTAAAGCCAGATCAACCCTGGTGTGGTCTGAGACATCTGAGCCTGTTCTCTGTGGGGTGTTGGAACCAGGGCAGGACATTCTTCAGCTTCTTGGATGTTGTCAGCCCAGCTTTGGGAAGACCTGATTGTGGCTTTCCAGTGCCTGAAGGGGACAAAAGGAAAGATGGAGAGACTGTTTCCAAGGGCCTGGAGTGACAGGACAAGTGGAAATGGCTCCCCACTGTCAGAAGGCAGGGTTAGATGGGATATTTGGAGGAAATGGTTCCCTGTGAGGGAACACGGGGCCCTGTGTGTTCACACTGGACTTTGAGGCCCTGGCACAGGGTGCCCAGAGAGGCTGTGGCTGCTCCTGGATCCCTGGAAGTGTCCAAGGTCAGATTGGATGGGGCTTGGAACAACCTGGGATAGTGGAAGGGGTCCCTGCAGTCCCCATGGCAGGGTTGGGAACAAGATGATCGTTAAGGTCTTTTCCAACCCAAACCATTCCATGATTCTGTGATTCTGCATGAGCTGTCCATGCATTAATGTGGCTAAAAAAGACACTGCAGAATACTTAGATAATGTGGTGATGACTCCAGCAGAAGAGACCAAGATAAATGCCTGGAAAAGGCAGGGAAATGATAAGATTGTTCCACACTATTGTTTTGAATTGCTTTTTAATTCACCCCTGGAGTGCCCATATTCCAATCTGCTGCACAATCCTGCGTGAGACTATTCCTCTTTAAACCAGTGACATTTAAAAAGGAAGCACGAAACCCCCTCCACATGCAGGCTGCAGTTCAGTGAACTGGATGAATGATCTTTGCACATCCCCACGGGCATGCACAGCTGAATATAGATCACCCAGAAAACCTGCCAGCTGCACAGAGTGGGGCTGGGCACTCCTGAAAACCTGCCAGCCCTGTGGGTTGGAGCTGGGCACTCCTGCCTCTGCTCCAGCGTGGGGTCTCTGCAGAGAATTCCAGCTGCAAGTGGAACAGCTCTGCTGTGTGTTTTGGGCCAAACACGAATTATTAACAACAAATAATCTTGTTTCCTTTCCAGTGAGCCTCCAAATAGGACAGCTTTGGGAGGAAAACATGGCTGTTGCAGATGTTGTACCCATCAAGAATCATGGAATTGTTAATGTTGGAAAAGACCTCTAAAATCCCCTAATCCAACCATCAACACAGCACCACCACCACTAAACCTTGTGGTGCTTTGGGCATTTCTTTGTCCTTGTTGTTGTCATGAACTGAGAAGGGATGTACAGATGAGCAGCCAGTGGCCTTTTCTGTCCCAGAGATGGGCAAAACTGTGGACATGTCTTAATGTTAGGTGCTCTCATACAGCAGACTCTTCCGAGGCAGGGCTGTAATGCTGTAAGAAAATACAGGGAATATTTCAGTGGAAAAACAATTGCAGTGGTGTTTCCTCTTGAGCCCTGAGCAGACAGGGGAGACCCGGGGGCCGTGAGGATGTGGGTTTGTGTCCCAGCTCAGGGGCTGCTCTGGCTTTGTCCCTTCACGTGCTGGGTGGGATTTGCGTTTCCCTGGCGCTGGTGATGTCAGGGGCTGCCAGGACAAAGGGGAACAGGAGGCTTGGAAACAAGGATCAAGGAAAGAGAAAAGCCAAGTTTTAAAAAGCTAACGCTTAGTCACAGAGACACAGACGCAGGAGGGCTGGCAGGGGCCTATTTCCATCCTGAAACTCCCCCTCATTCCCAGACTTGCTCTGGCTGCGTTTGCTGTTGAGATAACATCCCCTTCCCCCACCACCCACAGATAACTGAAGGAGCAGCCGTTGAAAAAGGAAAAAAAAAAAAAGCAGTTGCCTTGCTCTGCCTGCAGGAGAAATGTCAGGAAGTGCTGGTGGTGGGTGGGATAAAAGAAGGAAGCTGAACCCTAAAGAGAATATTCTAGCTCTGCTCGTGCAAACAAATGCCCCTCTGTATTCTGCTTGATAAGAACATCCAGGAGCAGGTCCTCCTGCGTGCAGGAGCGTGGAGTAACTTACACACCTCTGAGTGATTTATTTGTACATGCTGCATTACCCCCAGCACTCCATGAACTGGAGGGGAAAAGATGGAAACAGCTCGGGGAAAGCACAAGCATCATCAATAATTAATAGTGCCTTTTTTGTAATAGGAATGATCCAATATTAATTATGAAGTTAATTTCTGTTTGGATGGTTTGTGCATGTGTATGAAATTTGGACCAGGATTTAAGTTCAGTGCAATCATGCTTTTATTCTAATTACAATAATTATAAATCTATTTTGCATGCTCTTTTTAAGTCTCAATAACACAGGCTTTTGTTTCCAAACATGCCAGACAGCAGTTTTTGCACACCAAATATGGCAGCTTTCAGCTCCCCAAAGTGAATCTGGTTATAAATACAAAAGAAATTGTTTTGATTCATTGTCAGTGTGCAAATGTGAAAATAAGCCCAGAACATGGATCAAGATAAGTACTTTGGATTTCTGAAGTCACAGAGTCAACAGGGAGGAAAGAACTTAATTGCACACATCATGAAATATTTAAACAGACAGTGACCACCGTGCAGATGTGGGATGCAGACTTTTATAGCTAATTCTGTGTTACAAACAGCTGATGCTGCTCTGCATCAGGGACTCTGTCTCTTTCTTACTCTGGAGCCTTAAAAATCATCAGTGCACCATTTTGAAGTTTGTTTTTTTTTGGTACTAGATGATCTGTTGGGAAAAATTCTTCAGCAGAAGCACAAAACCCAGACAGAGAACTGAGTTTCTTATTTAACTGTAGACCACCAGCTCAATGCCCTTTTAGGACATGGGTGCATCTCATCCACAGCAGATTGGTTGGTGGAGGTTGCTATAAGAGCAAGCAGAACATTTCTCTTTGTTGCACTTGGTTTTCTTATACAGTCATTATCTATTTTCCAGCTATATTCATGCCTTTCTTGTGCTACCAGGACAGACTAATTGGAAATTTTTTCTGATGGAAATCCAGTTTATAGTTACACAAGTTTTGTCACGGGTTCATGGCAGATTCTTTTGTTGAAGCGGAAGGAAATGTGAGTTTTCTCTTCGCTTTTGGGTCTTTCCTTTTGTTTTTCTATCTGCTCTTGGCTCCCTGCAGAAAATCCAAACTCCCACTCCACGCAAACCTCCTCCCCGTGACATCCCTGTGGTCCTTTAGCAGTGGGAGGTTCATGCTGGCACCAAACTCACCCTGTGAGCCCCTGGTGTGAAACAGGGTGAGATGAATAAAACCTGCACGAGACATTCCAGACTGCTTGCAGGCTCTGCTAGCCATCGTGTTACCATGATGTTTAGATCTTAGTATTTGCCATAATAAGATGCCAAAACTACTTTTCAAAACAGAAACTGTTAGACTTTTGCAAAATCTGATTGTGCTCAAGGTGTGGGATAGGTGTCAGGTTGTCAGAGCAGTAATCCTCTGGGAAGTCTCTTCAAGTGCCTGATGCTACAGCAGGATTAATTTAATCTTTGTCTTCAGAGAGTGTCACTGTAGAATGACATGAATAACCTCTAGAGTTCTTTGGCCATTTGTGTTGTTTGGAGACCTCTTCTTGAATCTTTATTGGAAATTACTGCCCACTCACAAATTCTGGTTGCTGCTTTTTAATATCATCCTGAATTCATGCTGTGACTACATCACTTTTTCCAAATGCAGAATAAAACTGTTTAATTTAATATTTCCACCATTTCTGTGTTATGGAAAAAAAAGTTTTGATTTTCTGTTCCCTCTTTTGTGTTTGTCTTTTGGAAATACCAGTGGATTAAAAAATATATATATACAGAGAAGACATTGCCAGTCTTTAGATTTTTGAGAAAGTCATGGTAGCCTGATGAAATACAGCATTGTGAGTCTACTCCCTTCTGCCCCACTGACATTCCATGCATAGCCAAACATTAATTAGAGCTCAGCTTAGAACTGCTGGGACTCTGCAGAGTTGATGTATCTGTGAGATGGAAGAACAGGATTCTCTGTAACAGTTACATCCCATTCTTGCCACATATTTATTGTCAGAATCCCACACTGGTTTGGGTTTGAAGGGACCTTAAAGCCTATCCAATTCCACCTCCTGCCATGGGCAGGGGCACTTTCCACTATCCCAGGGTGCTCCAAGCCCAGTCCAAAGTGCCTTTGGACACTTCCAGGGATCCAGGGGCAGCTGCAGCTTTTCTAGGCAACCTGTGCCCACCCTCACAAGGGAAATTTTCTTCCATATATCAAGCCTAAATCTTCCCTCTTCAATGGGAAGCCATTCCTCCTTGTCCTGTCACTCCAGTTTCTGATGCAGAGTCCCTCTCCATCTTTCCTGGAGGCCCCTGCAGATCCTGGAAGATGTTGTGGGGTCTCCAAACAATCTTCTCTTCTCCAGCTGAATAGCCCCAGCTCTCCCAGGCTGTCTCCACAGGGAAGGTACTGGAGTCCCTTTATCAAATTCATGTCCCTCCCCTGGACTTGCTCCAACAGTTCCATGTTCCCCTTATGCTGAGGGCACCAGAACTGGATGCAGTATTCCCAGGTAGTCTGAGAGAATCCCTCCCTCAGCCTGCTGGCCTTGCTCCTTTGGATGCAGCTCAGGACCCAGCTGGCTTTCTGGGCTGCATCTGTGGGACCGTGGCCAGCAGGTGACAAAGTGTGACAGAGTTTTAAATTCTCTCAATTGAAGAAATAAAAAATTAAACTCATAGTAGCAAACCATAGAAAATGAAATTCTCTTAATAGACAACATGGCTGCTGTTAACTGTAGGGCAGTGGGATAAATTCCTGTTATGTCTAACTCATTTCTCTCCACAGCTCAAGGACATGTCTGGATCGACAGCTTTGTCACACAACTGTGCTGAGTGCTCCTGCAAGGCAGTGAGCACCCTTAACTCCAATTAACATCACTGGGAATGGAGGGCTCTTGGAGCCTCTTGGAAGACAGTCTTGGTATTCTCAACTGTCCAAGGATCACTCTGCCCACTGGCAGAGCAGCTACTGCTCAGAGAGGAGACACGGGCAGCAAGAGCAAGGAAAGACCAGTTTATCCAGATTGTGTGATCTTGTCAAGTCACAGAACTTTCTGACTTCAGAGCTCTCTATTTTTAAGCCTATAGGCATATTTGTCATGGTATAGAGGAAAAACCTCTTGGAGAGCAGATTTAATCTGTGCTCAAGGAGAGGTGAAAACAGCACTGGAGAGAGAGGAGAACCCTCATCATTGAGTGCCAAGGAAAGTTGTTGTGAGCTGAAGAGCCACTGCAGCAGCTTTTGGCCACTCCTGCCATCCTCAGCTTCAGGTACCAGCTGATGCTGTTGGCATTTTGCATCCTCCTTTATTCTACTAAAGGTCACACTTCATGACACTATGGTGAGCCCCAGAATGATGAAATGTTCTGCAGGAATCCCTTTTGTTCCAGGCAGGTTTATCCCAGTGCACCACAGACTTGGTTTAGGACAGCCTGCAGCAGGGCAAGGACTCTACCCTGCACCTTCTGGGTGCCTCCCTGCTCAGCTCTCCCTTCCCACTCCTCCCTTTGCTTCCTGATTCTTAAAATTCCTGAGCACCTCTAGTTCTGGGACATACTGGAATTTGTGCGCACAGCCCTTAACTGTTTTCTTCTTAGTCAAAATAGTCCAGGGAGTGCAGATATGGCATCTCCTCCCAATGTTTAATTGCTTCTTCAGTGGAAGGGATGTTAGTGGGATTCGTGTTTGTTTGTACTTGGGACACTTACAGAACCTCATGGGGTAATTATTCCTAATTAGCAGCTTGGACACACGCTGCTCCTTCCTCCTACAATCTGCAATTAACAATTCAGACATAATTCAGATTTCTCCTTGCCAGTCTTGTGTTTATGTTTATAACAGGAGGAAACAGTTTAGAGAAAAAAAATTATCTGAATCAATCACCTGCTGAGATCCACACAGGGATTACCTGAGGATTATCCTGTGCTCGTGGCAGCTGAGACATTCAGAACTTGGGGCACCTCTGTGTCAGCCTGATTCCCTCTCTCATATTCCTCTAAGGTCTTTTCCTCATTAGTCACAGACTGCTTCTTACCATGGCTTAATTCAATTTTTAGATCAGTTGTACCATATAAAAAATCCTCAGAAGTACTAACACTAGTGCTATTTTAAAATAAATTAATATTTTGAGGGTGAGAAAGATCTGGAGTTCTTCGTTTTTTGCTTCTCTCAATGGCCCCTATTAAACTGAACTAATGTATGTGTGCACTGAACATCCCAATAAACTGATCAATGTGAAGGATGGAGAAATACTTCAACTCTTACTCCAGGTGTCATGGAGAATTTCCAGTCTCAGATATATTTGTTTACAGTGAAACATACTGGGGACAACATCCCAAGCTTTCTTCCTCAGTGTCTGTTTTTATATGAAACCAGCCAGCTGCCCAGCACGAACACTTACAAAACAGGTGGTTGTTAACAGAAGCTGTTTTTACTTCAAGTCCTGCTCAGGCATTCCTTTGATTTGAAGACCAGGATAAACATTCATATTGCAGTGGCAAAACATGGACTCTTACCCTGGCCTCTACTAGATATGGAGAAATTCAAATCCACTTTGTGGACTTCAGATAAATTCTACAGATTTTCGTTGTACAGATTTTTCAAAGAGTCACAGAATCACAGAGTATCTCAAGTTGGAAGGGACCCAGATGGGATCATCGAGTCCAACTCCTGGTCCTGCCCAGACACCCCAACAATCCCACCCTGTGCCTGAGAGCGTTGTCCGAATCCTCCTGGAGCTCTGGCAGCCTTGGGGCCGTGCCCATTCCCTGGGGGGCCTGGTCAGTGCCCCACCAACCTCTGGGGAAAGAATTTTTCCTAGTATCCAACCTAATCTCCCCCTGCCACAACTCCAGCCCTTCCCTTAGGTCTGTCCCTGGTCACATGGAGCAGTGATCTGAGCTGCCCCTCCCTTTTTCTGTTCTGATTTTTGTCATGCAGATTTTTGCAGAATTAGGAGAAGAATTATACTCTTTGTTTCTTTTGCAGAATGATAAAAATTAGTAGCTCCCGAAAATACAGTTCACTTATACTTAAGACACAACAAAGGCAAACTCAACCCTTTTCCACTCAATATTATTTGTTTCCTGAAGAGACAGAACCAGATGTGACAGGGAGGTGATGCCAGTTGTTTGTGTGTGATAAGAGCCAGTCCCAAATTTGTTCTTGCAGTGATTTAACCTCTGAGACACCTCGTGGTGGAAACACTCACTGCCGGCAGCAGGGCCACGGCCAGAATCCATTTTAAACCAACCTGGAATTTCCATCCCATAGTGCTTGGAAGTAGCTGAAGTCCCACAGCCTGTATAACACTGATTCGGGTTAAGGATCAATCTGTGCCTCCTTTTTATTTAAAAAATATAAAGCCACAGGGACATTTATTTCGTTGCTCTCATACGAGCAAAGGCTGGAAGAACTGGGATTGTTCAGCTGGGAGAAAAGAAGACTTCGGGAAGACCTCATTTTTTCCAGTACCTGATGGAGCTAACAGGAAGGATGGAGAGACAACTTACAAGGACAAAGGGGAATGGTTTTCAACTGCCAGAGGGCAGGGCTAGATTGATATCAGGAAGAAATTGTTCCTTTTGAGGGTGGGGAGGCCCAGAGAAGCTGTGGCTGCCCCTGGATCCCTGGAAGTGTCCAAGGCCAGGTTGGACACTGGGGCTTGGGGCTACTTGGGACAGTGGAAGATGTCCCTGCCCATGGCAGAGGGTGGAACAGGGTGGGCTTTAAAGTCCCTTCCAACCCAAACTTCTCTGTGATTCCATGATTCAAGGAACAATGAAACTGGCCTTTGACTTCGCCTGGGTATCAGAAATATTTATGAGATTGACTATGTTTTATCACAGCACTGCCACTGTTCCAGGTCTGTGCAATTAACGTGGGACTTCCCCTTGGGTTTCACACGGGGTTTGATTTTGTATCTTTCAGACCAGAAACTGAATGTGAAACATTCCGGGGAGCTTGAGAGGGGGATGGACTCAAACACTACTGAAGGGAAAGTGTGAAAACACCATGATGGTGTAATGTTGTGTCTCCGGCATGGCACTGCTGAAACCAGGGACACTAAAAAGATGGAACGTGCTTTTGGCCTGTTTTCTGTAATGGAACATGGAATGTCGGGACTGTAACCACTACGGTCTTGGTACAGCTGCTTTATTTCTCATCTCAGAATGCACCATGTACACTTTGGGGAACTGGCGTCGCTTTTGGTTCACACCAAGCGGTGTCCTGCTTTCCTCAGGCGTCTGGAAAGAAATTGCGGATCGCT
>VXBB01008833.1:259072-277152 GCA_013399915.1 Illadopsis cleaveri | reverse complement strand
AGGCCCGAAGCCCGAGCCGCCGAAGCCGCCCACGTCGACCTCTGCTCCGCCTTCTTCATCCTCCTCAGCCTCCGCCACCACGGCGGGACCCACCGGCAGCCAGGCGGGAGCGCCTCCATCCTCTGCGCTTCCCGCNTGTTTCCTGAAGAGACAGAACCAGATGTGACAGGGAGGTGATGCCAGTTGTTTGTGTGTGATAAGAGCCAGTCCCAAATTTGTTCTTGCAGTGATTTAACCTCTGAGACACCTCGTGGTGGAAACACTCACTGCCGGCAGCAGGGCCACGGCCAGAATCCATTTTAAACCAACCTGGAATTTCCATCCCATAGTGCTTGGAAGTAGCTGAAGTCCCACAGCCTGTATAACACTGATTCGGGTTAAGGATCAATCTGTGCCTCCTTTTTATTTAAAAAATATAAAGCCACAGGGACATTTATTTCGTTGCTCTCATACGAGCAAAGGCTGGGAGAACTGGGATTGTTCAGCTGGGAGAAAAGAAGACTTCGGGAAGACCTCATTTTTTCCAGTACCTGATGGAGCTAACAGGAAAGATGGAGAGACAACTTACAAGGACAAAGGGGAATGGTTTTCAACTGCCAGAGGGCAGGGCTAGATTGATATCAGGAAGAAATTGTTCCTTTTGAGGGTGGGGAGGCCCAGAGAAGCTGTGGCTGCCCCTGGATCCCTGGAAGTGTCCAAGGCCAGGTTGGACACTGGGGCTTGGGGCTACTTGGGACAGTGGAAGATGTCCCTGCCCATGGCAGAGGGTGGAACAGGGTGGGCTTTAAAGTCCCTTCCAACCCAAACTTCTCTGTGATTCCATGATTCAAGGAACAATGAAACTGGCCTTTGACTTCGCCTGGGTATCAGAAATATTTATGAGATTGACTATGTTTTATCACAGCACTGCCACTGTTCCAGGTCTGTGCAATTAACGTGGGACTTCCCCTTGGGTTTCACACGGGGTTTGATTTTGTGTCTTTCAGACCAGAAACTGAATGTGAAACATTCCGGGGAGCTTGAGAGGGGGATGGACTCAAACACTACTGAAGGGAAAGTGTGAAAACACCATGATGGTGTAATGTTGTGTCTCCGGCATGGCACTGCTGAAACCAGGGACACTAAAAAGATGGAATGTGCTTTTGGCCTGTTTTCTGTAATGCAACATGGAATGTCGGGACTGCAACCACTACGGTCTTGGTACAGCTGCTTTATTTCTCATCTCAGAATGCACCATGTACACTTTGGGGAACTGGCGTCGCTTTTGGTTCACACCAAGCGGTGTCCTGCTTTCCTCAGGCGTCTGGAAAGAAATTGCGGATCGCTGTTGCCAGATCAGGGCTCTTTTTCGGTGCTTCCCTGCCCAACTTTTCATACAAAACAGACTGAACGTGACTCCCCATGTTGGTGCTGGGTTCCACTACCACCCTTGAATACATAAATCGGACATTTTTTATCCCAGATTGAGTTGAAAAGCAGAAGCGAAGGCTCTGGCTGCGCTGAAGTAGCGAACTGTAATTGAAAATACGTTTATTTGACATTTTCCCAGCCGCAGCCAGTGTTGAGCGCGCCCTGAGGCGCCGCGAAGCCGGGCCCGAGCCGCGCCTCCGCCTGACTGACAGCCGAGCCAACCAATCACGACCCGCGCTCCCGCCGTGACTTCGCCTCCCGCCGCTCAAACTGCCCAATCAGCACACGGGGGGTTAACGGACCGTCCCGTGCCAACGTCGGCGGTCAAACGTGCCAATGGACAGAGGGCAGGCTCGTTACCAATGAGATCAAAGAGTTGGCGGAATTGCGACACGCTATTGGTGACTCCACTTTTCAGTCACTGCCGCCGGCGCCGGTGGTTGGCTGGCGGGGAGGAGGGGGCTTCCGGGGGCGGGGACACTATATTAGGGGCGGACAAAGGCGGCGGCGAGGCCGTCCAGCTCGCCGCCATTTTGCGCAGCGGGCGCTGAGGAGCAGCAGCTGNGGGGCAGCAGCCACAGCAGCAGCCGCCGGTTTCGGCTCCCTCCTCGACTCCCTCCGGCCCACAGCCGCAAACCAAGCCTAGCCCCAGCCCCACGCCGGCCGGCGGCCCTAAGAAAGGACAAGGACAGTCTCCAGGCGGCGGCCCCAAAGGGCCAGGCGGCCCGCAGCAGGGGCCACACAAAGGTGGCCCAGGGCACCGCGGCGGGCCGGGCGGGGAGCCGCGGGGCCGCGGGCAGCAGCACCAGGGCCAGCAGAGCCTCGGGACACAGCAGGGCTCGGGAGACAGGAGCGAGAAGCTGTCGGACGAGGTGAGTCACGGCCCCCCCACTTCCCTCACACACAAGATGGCGGCGGCTCCGCGCGCCCGCGCCGCCATCTTGAGGGGAGGAGCGGGGGAGAGGCGGCGGCGCCTCAGCGGGATCGAGCGGTCCCCGGTGTCAGGGCGGTCCCGGGGCTGCGGTTTGAGTCTCGTCGCGTTGCCCGGGGATGCGGTTTGGGTTCCCTCGCGGTGGCGCCGTACTATGATTTGGATCTCCTCGCGGTGCCCCTGGCGGTGCCGAGGCTGCGGTTTGGGTCTCTTCGCGGTGGCACGGGGTTATGATTCTCTCTATGGTTCTCTCGCGGTGTCCCTGGCGTTCCCGGGGCTGCGGTTTGTGTTCTCTTGGGGGTCCTCAGGGCTCCCCGCAGTTCTATGTGCGGCACTCAGTGATGGCTCGAACCGGTCTGATTCTTTGTAGGGGTTTAAAGCAAATCTCTCTCTGCTGAGGCGGCCCGGGGAGAAGACGTACACACAGCGCTGCCGGTTGTTTGTTGGGAATTTGCCTGCTGATATCACAGATGAAGACTTTAAAAGACTTTTTGCCAAATACGGGGAGCCAGGAGAGGTTTTTATCAACAAGGGGAAAGGCTTTGGATTCATTAAATTGGTAGGCATTCATGTTGTGTGTTCATCCGTTTCGTTCTCGCAATGTGGTGATGTACAACTTAGTTTTCTGAAACTGGGTTTTGCGCTTCCCCCAGGAATCTAGAGCTCTTGCAGAAATCGCAAAGGCAGAGTTGGACGATACCCCCATGAGGGGCCGGCAGCTCCGCGTTCGCTTTGCCACTCACGCCGCTGCCCTGTCGGTGCGGAACCTCTCACCCTACGTGTCCAACGAGTTGCTCGAAGAAGCTTTTTCCCAGTTCGGTCCGGTGGAAAGAGCTGTTGTGATTGTAGATGATCGAGGTAGATCAACAGGAAAAGGCATTGTTGAGTTTGCTTCAAAGCCAGCTGCAAGGAAAGCGTTTGAACGGTGTACTGAGGGGGTGTTTTTGTTGACAACGTAAGTACTTTGCCAGAATCTTCAACTTTTAAGCTGAATAAAGACTGTAGGATTGTAGTTTTTCAGGATGAGCACTTTCAGAGGAGTAAAACGAGTATTTTCTGTTCAGTACTCCCAGGCCAGTTATTGTGGAACCATTGGAACAACTGGATGATGAAGATGGTCTTCCAGAAAAGCTTGCTCAGAAGAATCCGATGTATCAAAAGTAGGCACTATCTTTTGATATAAAGAGGATGTTAATGATGTTTTAAGTAGTACTGTCCCTGGCACTGAGGAATCTGGAAAATTTTTCAGAAACAGGCTTTAGATTTTCAGTTGTGTTTCCAGTTCTTGGGGGGTTTTTTTTGTTTATAGTTTAAAGTAACACATTGGTTTGTTTAGTGTATTCACCAAGTGTTACACAAGAAGTTTTCTACATTGTATTACAAGGAAATAGCAGCTGGGCAGATGGTTTTGGCGTATGTAGAAACTTGAAAAATCAGACTTGAACTGTTTCATGCTATTGTTGGGAGCTGTCATCTCCCTTAAGGCATGTCTCGGGTTGATAATCCCATGGGGAACTTGGAAATTTACATTTGTGGTTTGAAATGAGAAATGAAGTAAAATTTTAACTCATTCCATGATTAGTATAAACTTGTTGCATGTGGATTTGCCTTATGAACTGACTACTGGCATAAAGGAACAAAGAGTCTAGAGGAGTATTAAAGAGTCAAGAGAAATCTTTTCTGAAACAGCAGTTTCACATTAGAATCTGTATATTAAACCTGTTTGTTGTAGGAATTTTATATTTTCCCAGATCACAAAAGGAAGTGCAGGGAGGGAGGTCCAGTCAGTCTTGCTTGGCTTACAAAGGTTTCAAAATTCCTTGCTTTGATCAAAAATCATGAGAGGTTTAGAGGCAGTTTTGAGAAGAATGTGGATTAATAGTGTTCCAAAATGTCAAAATACTTTATATTGGTAGTGTATGGAAAGCTTTTGAACTTGGTAATTTTGTTCCATAAATTATTGAATTTTAAATCCGAGTTTATATGACAAAACAAACTGTTGGCCCTCAGGCATTTTTAGAACTATTTGAGTGAAAGTGAAGGCTGTTATTTGCCTTTGACACAGAGTGCTTTGGCAGTGGAAAAATCCACCTTGGTTGTGCGTGCTTGGGCAAAGGCCTGTCTTGTTTTGAGGATTTTGCACCTGCAGTTGTCAGCAGTGAAGTGTCTAAAGACAGTTTAAGAATGAGGCAAACAAGCAGTAGGACTCTGAATATTTGCTTGATGTGATAGTGCAGGGGTCTCCATGTGTGCTGTGATAATTATTTGTGTTCAGTTCTGTTGTCTAAGTGTGTAAGATGCAGCACTTCCATCGCAGCCAGTTCTCTCTCCTGTGGTTGTCAGGTATTCTCAGGATGACATTGATGTTCCCTGATAATTCAGTTGCTTTGCTTGTGATCTTGTATTGACCTTGAGTTTCCAGGATTGCCCATTCTGAGTATCTTCCTTTCTGCAGGGAAAGAGAGACTCCTCCCCGTTTTGCTCAGCCTGGCAGTTTTGAATTTGAATATTCCCAGAGATGGAAATCTTTAGATGAAATGGAAAAGCAGCAGAGAGAGCAAGTGGCAAAAAACATGAAAGATGCCAAGGACAAACTTGAAAGTGAGATGGAAGATGCTTATCATGAGCATCAGGCAAACCTCCTGCGTCAAGGTAATTGGTTCTGAATTCTTACTATCTTTTTGCTTTAAATGCTGGCTTAAATAGATGGCTCTTTAATCCTTTAGTAAATTCATGCTTCTGACTATGAACTTGAGAATTTCAGAGGTAAAGAGAAACTGGTAGTTTTTGATGTTTGTTTCAGTGATGTATTGGTAAGAATAGTGCCACTGGAAGGTACTTCTCTGCCACAGTGCAGCTGAGGCAGATCTAATTCAGTTATAGTTTAAATGTGACATTTTGTGAAAAAGCTGCTCACAGGCTTCATTTCTGCAGACCTCATGAGGCGCCAGGAGGAGCTGAGGCGGATGGAGGAACTCCATAATCAGGAAATGCAGAAACGCAAGGAAATTCAGCTGAGGTTAGTTTGGCTTTCATGGGATTTTATTCAAAGTTATATTTACACTTTTTTTTCCAATTACTTACATGTGAAAGTTTTTATTTTTCAAGAAACACCATTGCTGCTTCAGTTTGTGTTTGCGAAATTGAACTGCTGTGTAAGTTTCTCCTCAAGTCTTTGAACATCATAGAGTATGGGTGTTTTTCTGAAGTGGAATCATTCAGTACCTTTGTATTGCTGTAGCAAGTGATGTTGGTGTGTGTTCAGTGTGCTCCACTCCGGGGTTTAACAGTCTGCTTTGGGTGACCAGGCAGGAGGAGGAGCGTCGCCGGCGGGAGGAGGAGATGATGATCCGCCAGCGGGAGATGGAAGAGCAGATGAGAAGACAGAGGGAAGAGAATTATAGTAGAATGGGTTACATGGATCCAGTAAGTGACATCGTTGTTGGTTTGGGTTATGTTACCATGTTCAGGAATTTTGTTGATGTGTTTTCAAGGTCACTGTGTTTTGCTTCCTTTGGGTTGGTGATTGCACTGTGTTTGTGTATGGGCAGTGGCAGTGGTTGGCTGTACATATACTTTGTCTCCTGAAAAGTTTGGATTTTGGTGGTTGATTATCCAAGTTAAAAGTTGTTTCTTCTATGCAGAGGGAGCGAGACATGAGAATGGGTGGTGCTGCCACAATGAACATGGGAGGTAAAGAATCTTTTTAAGTAATTACTTCATGTGGCTAACTTAGAAATTGTCAGAAAATGATTATATATTTCTCTCTCTTAGATCCTTATGCTTCAGCAGCCCAGAAATTCCCACCTCTGGGAGGTGGTGGCGGCATAGGTTATGAAGCTAATCCAGGAGTTGGCCAAGCAGCCATGAGTGGTTCTATGATGGGAAGTGACATGGTAACGTATCCTGTGATGGCTTTAGCTTAGCACAAGGGACTTGTTGTGGTTGGGAATGAGTTCTCCAGTGTTCGGATGGTTGTGGAAATGTCACTGTTAACTGCTGACTCTCTTGTCAGGTGTTTAACACAGGACAACGTGGCAATGTGTAGCACTAGAGTAGTTGATAACCTTTATGGTAGCTTACACACTCAGAAACTGTAAGCGAATTCAAATGTGCTCTTAAGCATATTTGTAATTAACTGACTCCATTGGACTTTGGAAATTCTGCGTCACTGTTGGGCTTGGAAGGATTTTTTATGAATTCCAGAGAATCTGACAAATTTCATCAAAATACTTAATGTGGTAGCTTTTCAGTAATTTGATGTTCTGTATTGATGGATAAGAGATTTTTTTTGTTCTCCTTCCCAATGTGTAACAGTTTGTTTTGGCCCTTCCAAGCCTAGGTAGGCTGGATGCATGTTGGTCTGGGTGTGCTGCTCAGTCCAAAATCTGCGCTCAGGTCTGTTCCAGCAGCAGATTACTTAAATAATCAGTGGTAAACAGCATGTCCCTTAGTCTGTTGCTGTAGAAGAGCAGAAATGCTGGTTCTTAGCTTCAGGCATGTTCCAGCTATCCTGGACTGTAGCCATTTGTGGTTCCTATCTCCCAAATGAATTTCAGCCCAGTCTGTTTTCCTGTGTTGGGCATGACACAAAGGTAGAGCCTGTTAAAAGCTACAGCATATCTCCTGTTCCGAGGTATGTTTCGAGACTATACTAATTTCTGGCACACTACATGTGTGACTGGGCTTGGAGCCTGATTTGTGTTCCTACACTGAAGCACCATGGATGTAGATTACATGGATGTGCTTAATGGGCAGGATGGGAATCTGTTGGCTTAGGTGGCGATACCAGTGTGCTTTCACCCTCCTGAAACGGAGTAAACTTGTAACACAAGCTGAACTAAATGATTTTTGGGTGGGTTTAGGCCTCTGGCTTTATGAGCTGAGCTACCATAGTAGCTTGTCAGATACTTTCTGTTTTATCTTTTTGGGGAACATATCTTTGGAATGGTAACTTCACAGAGCATCATTGATTCAGTAGACAGTGCTGTTGGCCTTAAGGTATCTCAATAACCTACTGATATCTAAGCAGTTCCTGAGCTTCCTGTGAGCAGTTAGGCAGTGTGTGGTGGATACTACGTACATTTTTCTCCTGAAAATCATGGTACAGGTGCATGTTGAACTGGTGTAATACCTGAAATGTGATCTGGTCAAAAGATGTGATAGTGAGGTGGATTAACTGCCTGGAGTTTCTTAGGTTGGGGATCTCTGCCACACAATGCTGTCACAGTTCCTGGGCTGATACTTTTAAACAGAACTGGAGATGAGCTGAAGCTGCCATGGATCAGGCAGAAATAACCCAAGTAATATTAGTGAAATTCCTTTCTTGGAAGGATTCATGCTGACTTTCAGAAGTCAGGAGCTCTGAAGTGTGCATTTTCAGTTACAGATACTTCTTGTAACAAACCACCTACCATTGTTCTGTGACTCGGTAGTGGGAACCTTGGTTGAAATGAAAATTTAAAGCTCTCTTTGACCTCATAATGTGTAAGTTCTGTAGGCTGAATGCTGATCACACCTAGTAATACAGTAACTGAACGAAGTACATGCAACTAGAGGTACTAGTAAATAGACCTGAAGTCTCTGCTTTATTGCAGAGTAACTTAGCTGTTACACCTTGGTGTGAAACCTTTCAATTGCTGTAAAGCTGTGAATAATTTTCCAAGAGCTTGTGGTGAAGGTGGGGCGGGAAGGGAGATACTGCCTGGATGCACACATCCCTCTGTGCATAGCTCTAACTGGAAACACCGAGTGCTTGGAACACGTTTTGCATCTGATGCAGCACCAGCAGCTCCGGAGTACGTTGGGTTTGAACAAGTGCCAGTCTTTGCTCGAGCAGTTGCATTGGTTAGGTAAAGCACTGGTCAGTAGCTTTTTTCACTTTTTTTTTTTTTTCTTCTTGTAATGCAGTAGTGCTCACAATGAGTTTTGGTACTGCCAAAGGCCTCTGCAGTTTAGTCAGCAGACCGTAGTCTTAACCCCATCTTGAAAAGCACATGGTCTCTAGACAGCACATGCCAGTCCTGGTGAGTAGGCATTCTGTTACATTTGATGAATGTCAGCTCCTGCTTCAGCCAACCGGAGCTGCATTCTCTCACTAGGCTTATTTGGAAATGACAGTGATATAATCTGAGCTTTTACTGCACTAAAAGGTGAGAAGTTCGCAAGCTATTTGCATTAACTTGGTTGAAAATTTTGCTAGAGCTCATTTGGAAAAGTTGTTAATTCACATCTGCACTAATGCTTACATTTCTAGCACTGCAGGGAGGATCTGTTCTTTGTAACAGATGTATGAGAATGCATCAAGTGGGAACATACCTCAAGGCATGTATTACAATAAACTAATTTTTAAATTACCCTTTTTTCCTTTCTATGTTCCCGGTACCTGTGGATCGGCTCAATGGTGATTGTATCGACGAACCTTGACTACGGAACCTTCTAAAAATATATACTTAACACACATGGACATCAACTACTTATAATGAACTGTTAATTCTGTTCCAATAGCGTCCTGAACGCTTTGGGCAGGGAGGTGCGGGGCCCGTGGGTGGCCAGGGTCCTAGAGGAATGGGGCCTGGAACAACACCAGGATATGGTAGAGGGAGAGAAGAATATGAAGCCCCAAACAAAAAGCCCCGATTTTAGATGTGACCTGTAGTTTCATTCCAGTTTGTTTTTGTCTGTCTTGTTTAGACACCGACTTCTTAATTCTTGCATTTTAGTAAGAAAGCTACGTTTTTATGGATGTTAGAAACTTACTGACCTAATATTTGTAAGTGGTCTGTTTGGGCGAGTACAATTTAATTATGTAATGCAGTGTTTCAAAATCAAATTTAGCTGTTTTTTTGATGTATAACGTCCCTAACTTGATGGCAGTGTACCTTGTGCCACTGAATTCCCAAAGTGTACCAACTTTTTTTTACTGTGCTTCAAATAAATAGAAAACTAAATGTAGTAACTCTTCTTGCCAGTCGTGGTTAAACAAACGAGGCCGAATACCACACCTGCCACAGTAACCTGAGAGCCTCGAGCTGAGGTTGGACCTAGACCAGGGTGTGGAAATGCAGTGAAGAGTGAGATCTCTTCCCACAGTGCCTCTCTAGCCAAAGATTGGGTTAAATTGTAGCCGAACTTTGCAGTAGGTGCAGATTTTTGAGCAGTAATTGTGCTGCAATAAGGAAGCAAATGGAAATCTTACAAATGCTGTAAGATACATTATTTAAAGCTTCACTGCAAGCAGTTCAGTAATGAATTCCATATTTTAGCTATGGGTGGTGGGATGGTAGCACTTACCACCCTGGCAGTTACTGCTTGGAATCTTTCAAAGACTTTAAGCAGAAGACTAGCAATGGTTATTTTAAAATAAATTCATAGAATGCCTTGTATTGGCTGACTTCCTCACTAAAGGATTGTTAATGTGATATTTATATGCTCTTAAGGTGTCTTGAGATTACAGGATCTGACCTTGCTCCATATTGTACACCTGCCTGAAATTGCTTGGCAAAAAGACCAGAAGTGTTACTCGAGTGATTAAGGTTAACTTGCTTATGTCCTCATGCTAACAGTGGACTAATTTGCCTAGTTCAGAACACAATCATTTGTATTATGGGGACTGCAGGAACTATTCTTAAATTGTGTAGCTGGTGGGCAAATCCTAAAATCCTGTATGTAAAATACAGCAATCAGCTTGCTTGCATGATGGTTATCGCTCTTTTATTATTGATGTTTGGAGATAATGCTTCAAAAGTAGTATCTGAATCTGGAGTTTTAAGAGTTAATACTACACAGTGCAAATAAACTCCCTTTAAGGTTCTTTTTGTAGAAGATCTGATGAATTCGTTAGTTTGCTGTTCGTTTTATTAAGCCCCAGAAGAATTTCAAAGCATTCTGGACTCATTGGTAAGGTAGTTGCTTTGCTTATTATTACAATGTACCAGGTGAGCTGGGAACGTGACTTCCCAGTGTCAAATACCTCGGTGTTAATGCAGGATACATCAACCTGCTTGGCACAAAGTAGGTAAACTTAGCTTGGCTGTACTTTCACATGATCCCAAACCACCAGAGTTCTGTGAATGGCTTTAATCTTCCCGATATCCTTCCCATTCCTTGTGCTAAGCATTGGCTAATTCTAAATTTTCTGCTAAATTTTCCCTTTGGTTAAAACTCAAGTGTCAGCTTGCAAGGTTTTAGGGTACAGATGTCTGATCCCTCTTGAAGTACTGTTACCCCTTAAATGACAGAATAGCAAGTTGGGAAATGCTGCTACAGGTAACACTGACGTGGAATATGTAGCTCACTAAAGAGCAATTCAGCTTGGTTGGTGAATGCTTTTTGTTTACCCAGAAAAGTTTGGGGGTTGGTAACATGCTACAACAATGAATTGTTCTTGAGGAGGAAATTCCAAATTGGCAGTTACTAAACTGCAGACCAAGTATTTGGAAGTTACTTGTATTGGATAGCTTACAAATGAGCAGTATCGATGCAAATTGCATTATTGAAGTGGTTTTAAACAATATCTTTTCTGGAGGGTGTTCATGGGACACTCTCAAAAGGTGAAGGTGTCTGAGGTGGGGAATTCTGAACGTGAACATTAAATTAATTTTTTCAGTTTATTTTTCAGATTACATGTCATTCTTTATTAAAAGAGATGCTGGTGCATATCCTAAAGTATGTTCTTTCGTAGTTCTGTAACTTGGAAGAGTGAAGGATGCTGCTGTCTTTGTACCTTGCAGAGCTTTTCTTTGGGTACCCCTGTTTTGTACGTAAGCTACTGTTGCTAGGTATTAAAATAGCTGAGCTGCAAAACTATGATGAGTAAATATATTTGAAAGATTTGGCAGTTTTCAAAACATCTGAAAGTTTGGTTAAATCTGGCTTTGTTGTAGCTGCATAAGCAGAATTTCTAAAACAAGTTCTGCTTTGAGTTGCATGTACTAAACAGGCATGTGATGAACTAGCCAACTTCTTTTCAAGACCTTTTAAAGATGGTGTCTTAAAAGCTGGCAAACATGTCAACTTTAAAATCTGATAAAAGTTACTAAATGTGGGAGGCGAGAAAGTGACATTCCTTTGATCTGTTCCTATGAGGTTTTGGACTTCTTTCATAAACTCAGATTTATATAATTGAATCTTCTAAAATCATTCAGAAAAGTGCTTTGCTGGTCAGACCTGTTTTTGGATGGTCTGGATCACATAACATTTTTGTACTGGACTTGGAGGACATTGGCTGTTGCAATTTAGCTTGTTTTATCAAAATTGAGCCCATTTTGACACTTGGAGCTCTAAAAGCTGCAGCAAATAGAAACTGGTATCGTTACACATATGTCTTCACACTTTCTCAGAAATGAATACAGAATAATCTTACCTTCTGGCGTAGATACATTACATTAATCATTTATACAGCTGATGAGAAATTGAAAATGCTTTTGAGATTTTGTGGTATTTTTGTGGTAGACAAATTCTTGGCTTCTCCTTGGCAACCATTTACTGTGGCAGCAAGTTCTTGCTGGAGTTTGAGACTGCAATTTACACTTTAAACTAGTGGCCTGCTACATAACTGCACTTAGCCAGCATTTCTGCAGTTCATAACTGTGAGGAACGTAGTACCACAAATGGCAATGGACATTAGGACCCGGATGTAGTATTCCTGCTTGCTCCAAGATTCTCATTGCCGACTGCGTACAGGTAGGTAACAAGCAATATAATATAACTTGGTGACTTTCTATGTAATCTTATACTGTGGGTATTCTGACATCACACTTCTGACTGTGGAATTACAGTGCAGCACTCCATACCTGTAATGCTGAGCTTGCATCAAAGCTGCGTGGTTTTCGGTTTGGAGCTTTGGTCTCATTCAGAGACAACAAGTAACTTACTGTGGTTCTTAGATGAGGATTTCCAGACCCGATTCCTCTGTACATACGACTTGGCTTGGGTGGATTTTTCTTAGTTCCGATGTAATGAAGATAATCTTAGATGAGCATTGTGGGGAAGAGGGAATGTGATCTTAAACTCAGTTGAGTAGTTGACAAGGTGCTCTCAGTGCCTGGAAAAGAACACATTTAAACTTTCTGTAGTGATGAAGTGGCCCATCTGCAGCTCATCCATGTTTAGGGTCTTGGCTTGGTGGGAATGTGTTAGTAACCACTGCTCTTGCCTTGTGTGTGCTGTGTGAGAATCACCTCAAGCTACTGATACAAGCAGCTCTGAGACTGATCCAGAATATTTTTGAGGACATAAATGAGTGCTTGATTGAATATCCCTGTGAGTTTCATAGAGCTTATTGGACATTGCAGCAGTCTTTATTTTAACCTTTGATTGACAAGCCTGATACATTCCTCTGCTTTAATTGACAGTGATGAGATTCTGTACTTCTGCCTCATAGAGTCATCTTGATAGTGTAATGTACAATTTCATTTTTCATCAGTCTTGGGATGTAATTCTAAACTCTTCATTACTAGAACTCCTGACTGTAGTGTTCTGGGATTAACATGCTTACGTTGCCAGACATCCAGACATGCTGATCTCCAGCTCTTTTGCATTAGCTCTTGAACCTGAATTTCAAGGTCCCTTGTTTCAGCGAATGATCTGGCTCTTGTCTCATACTCTGTTTATTTCTCAGGTGTTGTGTTTTCCCTTGTTCTGCAAAGTTCTGCTTTGCATACTCGTTTCTGGTATTATTGTCACTTCTGGACCCTTCTTTGTTACCTTCCAGGCAGGACTCTTGCGGGTGAACAGGAATCTGCTGGACAACCTTGCCCACCACTGTAGCCACCTTTCCATGTTCCATTGAACCCTTGAAGTAGCAGGTGCACCATAAGATAATGACAGCAGGTCTTTGGTTACACCACAGTGAGTGTGACCCATGCCAGCTGGTCACACAGTGACACCTTGTCACAAAGTCAGTTTGGCTTTTCATAATGGTTTACCTTTACCTGTGACTTGAATCCATTTTGTGATGGCTTATCCTTTCCTGGGACTGGGATCCAGCAGCAAACCTGCTGGCAGCCACTGTGCTGTCAGGTAGCAAAACTGAATTAGTGATCTTAAACCATTGCTCAAGATCTGACTTAAGTTTTTCCAGTGTGCTCTGGATACTTGACCTGCAGGAATGTCATGGAGGGGTTATTGGCACATCTGCCTCATTCTACGTGCTTGAACTTAGCAGGTTTTTAACACTCTTGGAGCAAGCAATTTGTGACTGAACCATGGGGCTCAGACCAGCTCTGGCTGCAGTAATGAAACTTGGTGTGGTAGCAAACTTAGTCATGTCTGCTCTAAGTCAATCTGTAACAAGTGGGTACAAGAAATGACATTCAAGTGCTTGCATTGTGTTTCATCTTGGTTTTATCTGTGTGTGAAATACACTTTTTCTCAAAAGCTTACCTGAAGCTCAGAAGTGTGGTGTCAGAATACATCTGCGTACTGCTAGGCCCTCCGAGCAGAGCCTGGTGCTGGCAGGAGAGCACAGCACAGCGTGGATGGGGCTTTATTGTAACATTAAGCATACAAAGTGTTGATTTGCTTGCAGTTCTCCCCATAGCTAAACACTGAGGCCTGTGAGTAGTTTTAGGACTGGAGCAGTAATGGGGTTGCATGTCTCTGTTAATCATTGCCAGCTGCAGTGACATGATCAGGAAGGCCAGTGTTCTGTTCCATTATGTTCAATGAGGCTGAGCATGTTGGGAAGGATTCATCCAAGTATGCTGCTCTGGGGAATCACTTGGCTTCTTCCACTACCAGCAAGTTTTGGAATCAGCTAATTAGCTTCAGATTTTTTCACTCTCCATACCAGCTAGTGGGGCTGTTAAATAGCTGCTGCCTGGAAAAGGAAAAAAGGGAGGATTGGCCTTCTCCCACCTGTGTCATTGCTGCTAGGTAATGATTGACATGTTAGGACTTGGCTGTGCAATCCTGCAGTGGTCTGTGAACACCCCATCTCTATAAATGTTGCTTCTGAACACCAATACTGAAGAGCTAACTGGGGAGGGCTGGGAGGAGTGTGGCTAGCAGGGAATCTGCAGTTTTCAAAGGATGCACAAAGATATAGTATCCCTTATGCATGGTGTTTGTTGCTATGGCAGAGGGAACAAAAGGTGCATAACTCCTGCTCCCAAGGGCCATGAGGAAACATGGGTGGTGGGTTGGAGGCTAAAGCCTGAAGTTGTCCCTGCCTGGTCAGATCATGCTGTGCCCATGGTGGGGTCTGCCTCCCAACTGGAGCTGTGCAGAGCCTTGCACCACATCCCCAGCTCTCACCATTGCAGGCTGCCCTCAGCTGTAGTAAAGGGGGGATCTTGAGGAGGGAAGAACCTTGCTGAGGATAAAAGCAGTGACAGTGCCAACCTGTAGTGTCTGCCTTTGGCTTCTGAAGCACTTGTTGGACTGTGGAACACGAGGGCTCCAAGAGGCCAGGAGCACTGCACTCCCTCAGGAAGGGGAAGAGAGGGGGCATTGCTACAGGAGACAAATAGGGTCATAGAGTTGAAGTAGCTGACAAAATTAATGCCTTCACATAAGGGATAGTATACCTCTGGCTGCAATCAAACCTCACTGTGCTCAGACTGGGGTTATGGTTTGTGCTCAGGGTGCAGTTCTTTAGGCAATTGACTGCATATTCCTTCAGCTCTTGATGAGTGTTTAGGCTAGCTTATTTCTGCCCCTTATTCTTCCACGTAATAGTTTGGAATAATTGATAAGTTCCCCCTCATAACTAATCAGTCCATGTATGTTAAAACCTTATTTTTAAGTTAGTTTTGAAATGGTCACAATTTGTTGTGTATGACTCCAGTAACTTCAGTTGTTATCCTTTAGGTGAAGATGAAAGCTGAGTGATGCCGGAGTGCTCATCCATGGGAAGTAAGTATTGCTTTTTTGTCCTGGATGGATAAAATAATAAAGGTTTTTGGACACTTGGTGTTCAGTCACTGAGTACCTTTGACTTGGGGATCACTGAGAAGTTGGGACGAATGGATACATTAAATGTAGAACACAGTCCCTGCTGTCACACTGTGGGCTTGAGCACCCTGACTCCACCTGGGCTTGATATCTTGACACCTATTTTTAGCAGCAGCTAAAAATACCTTTCTAGACGTGGGTTTGTACAAAAGATTTCAAAATCACTGTGGGTATAATAACTTGGGAATGTTTTTCCAGTTGAGGAGTCGAACATGAGCACATCCAGCACGGTGCCCAGTGGTGTGTGGAGGGACCAAGGGAACAAGTGGACAAGTAAGTAGTTGGCGTCCTTACACTGCTATGAGGGTTCAGTAGCTCATGACCCTGTGCTGGGTTGTGTAATTCCTGCCTGAAACCTGTGATTAATCTCAATTTTATATAAAGTTTCTGCGTCTTGCTCTTGTAGAGCCAAAACGTAACCATTGTCTGAAGCTTTTCAGCCCTGCAGCAGCAGATAAATTCTGTCCTTTTTGTACTGCAGGTGGTCAAATAAGAAATGACCATTCCTGCACTCAGGCTGCAGTTGGTGATTGTCAGCATGGGAAAAGGAAAATAGAGCAGCTGCTTCTCAGATGTTAATTCAACTAAACCTTGTTAAAAAGCTGTTTGCTGAAATACTTTAACATTGAATTTAAAAAATAACCTGGTGTATAAATCAGCATGTACAGGAGCACAGCAAATAGCAATTCAGGGAAATAAACCAACTTGCAGAGCTGGAATTAATGACATTTTCCCTCTACTTGCCACTAAACTACAAGGGGAAACTTCAGATATTTAAAATCTTGTTTGAGGAGCAACATGCTGAGTACCTTAACTCGGGAGTCACAGGTAAGTAACAGTAGACCTGTAAGGTGTGAAGCCAGTGGGATCAGTGGGTGAATTCCTATTGAATCCTCTGTGGTTTGTCACTGCTGCTTCTTGCTGTGGGGTAGGAAAACACACAAAGCTGTATCTGATCTTCAAAATGTATGAATTCTGTTCATTTAATCTCAAATCTGATGTGAATACTTGAGAATATGTGGCAGGCACATGGCCTGTGATTCTGAACGGTGATTTCATGTCATGTAGTTTCTGCTGTGTGTTCTGTTTTTCTTTCAAAATCTAATTGTGTGCTTTGCACTTGCAGAAAAAGAAGTCTCAGTGCAATGAAGAGGAACCAGGGACATACAGCTCTTAAAAATAAAATATTTAAATATTTTTATAAATTACTTGTGTTTTATTCTGGAGGGTATTCAGTGAATAAGAAGCGTGTCAGTGTGGAGTAATATGGCTGGGGGTGAGAAACGCAAATTTCTGGAAATTTCACTCATTCCTTACTCCCATTTTGCATGTTACATAGTTTTGTACTGCACATTTCCAAATGTTTACTGGTGCCTGTTTGGTTTTTAATAGCTTTCTTGGTGATGACTGTAGTAATTAAGCCTGAGATGCCAAGAGTTCTTTAGAAGCCAGAGCAGTGCTGGGTTTAGCTGTTGCAGCACAAATTGCCATCGTTCATGTTGCTTCACTTGGTGCTTTGGCAGCTGCACTGTGCACATACACTGCAGTTCATGCTGTCATTCATTTAATCCTTTGTTTAAATATCAAGTTGTTTAATATGTTGAAATACACCAGTGGTGGATCTGCTCATTGTAACAGGGTTTCCTCCTGCAGTGGCACAGAGAGTCATGAACATTTGGCTGGGACCTGCTTTGCCAGATTAGAAACACGAGAATAAATTTAATTTCATGTGGCAAAGAGGTATGAAACGCTTGAGAGGGATCTGAATACCTGGGAGTGCTCGTGGCAGGGAGGGTTGGTGCTGCACTAGGAGCTGCTGCTGTCCTCTTCTCAGGCAGTCAGGTGCTGGGTGAGGGCAAGCTGAGGTGTTTCACTTTGATGACTTTGTGGTATTGTCTGGATCCTGAAAAGGTTTCAGTGAGGTTTGTGGCTCCTCAGTAACTGCCCCCTGCAGAGGCTGTGGTTCAATGTCTTTGTCTCCACAGCTACTGCAGCTTGTGCAGCCTTTTTTCTTCAGATTCTGTTATTTTCCACTAACTTGTCCTCATTTTCCCCTGTTGCAGCACTGGCTGCTTCCTGTCAGAAACTGTTGCAGCATTCCATGTGCTGAACTTCACCTCCTCAGCTCCCTGCTGTGAGCAAACTGCAGCCTGTGTCCTGTAGGGTCGGGATGGGTTTTCCCTGGTGCTGGTGTTGGCTGTTACCATCACCTGAGGTGTCCTCTGCTGAGGCTGACACCTTGTTCTTCCAAATAGTTTGTTAAATAGCTTCTGTAATCAATAAAATATCAGGCAGAGAGCAGGTACACTTGAACAATATCCCGGGTGCAGTCACTGCTGCCCTGGTGCCACAGCCCCACATTTTCAGGGTTTGGTGTTTATTTTTAAATTTCTTTCTAACCAAGGAGCTTTTCAAGCCATGAAGGCCTGGAGCCTGCCCTGGCCTGTTGCTGTCATTGCATTGTGTGCCAACCCGTGAGCAGCTGAAGACTCATGTGCTGCCAGGAGTAAAAATAGTGTCACTGCCACTGGCCCCTGTCCAACCAGTGCCTGTTGGCTGCCCCTGCAACGTGGTGGCAGATCTGGGGTCGGTGCAGGTCCAGGCTGGCTGTGCTTTCTGTGCCCCACAGTGCTTCCTCGTGCCTGGAAAACACTTCAGGCTCTCATGATTTATTGGCATTAAAAAAATGTTTCCACTTGAATTACACAAACGTCATCGCCTGCGGCTCCCCTGGGCCTGGCTCTCGCCAATCCCGGGCTGCCGTTCCTGCGAGGCTCGGCTT
>VXBB01008833.1:220709-239040 GCA_013399915.1 Illadopsis cleaveri | reverse complement strand
CGGCTCGCCTGGGGACGTCCCGCCCTGCCCCTGACCTTTGATGTACGGCAGCTCCAGAGAGGGCTGGTGGGACGGGAAAGCACCCAGAGCTGTGCGCCTGTCACTCCACGCCCTGCCACCCGCCGGTGTGCCCGTCACCCCACACCCTGCCCGCCGGGCCGGGCACAGCCTTCCCTCCACCGACCGCTTCTGATCGTCCCGCCGGGCAGGTCGGACAGGGCCGGGGTGCTGTGAGTCAGGCTGGAGAGCGGGGCAGGGCAGGGCACGTGGGGACATGGGCCACCAAGGCTCCATCACTCCCTAATGGGTTTGGGAACAGCCAGGGAGGAGCTGCCGGCCCTGCTTGGTGCTCTCGGGTAGGCACAGGTTGGCTGATGTGAAGTGTTTGGGGCAGCGCTGCTGGTTGGTGACACTGTGCTCACCTCGGGCCCCCAGAACCGTGTCCCCAAACCGCAGTGCCGGTGTCACTGCTCCCAGAACAAAATGTCAACCCATGCAAATGAGACTGCGGGAGCGGCTGATTGAAGGGCCCTGCCCCGCCCCGGAGTTGCAATCAAATATGCAAATGGCTCCCGAGGAGGCTAGTGAAGGCTATTAATAGCGGGGATGAGGCTGGGAGAAAGCGTGGTGTTCCTGAGGGAATGAGCCTGGGGATGAGCTGGTTCTGCTTGTCCCTCTGCCCTGCGTGTCCCTCTCCTCAATGCCCTAGGCAGGGGACAGGTAGTCCCTGCAGGGAGCCTGTGGGCACCAGGTACTGCTTTGGCCACCATCACCCTTTGCAGGGCAGGTGCTGCCCGTGTGCCCACTGCCCAGTTTCCACAGGGAAACTCTGTGGGGAAAATCACAGATTCTGAAAACCCTGGACTGAGATTTTAGCCCTGGAGAGTCAAGCCAGGAGGGATGAGGTGCCCAGTGGGCTCTGCTGGGGGATTACTGTGGCTCAGCCTGGGCAGGGAGCTCAGCCTGGAGCAGCTGTCACCATGCTGGGGTAGAGAGGGAGGAAGGGGCTCCCTCCCACCCCCCACCTTCCACCCTGTGCTTCCATACCCCCTTCCCTCTCCTGGTTTCCCTCTGTTGCCATTGAGGCAGAGGATGTCCCTCTCCTGCCAGCTCCAGTGTGAGCACAAGGCACTGGTGGGAACCACACTGTCCCCAGTGTCCCCAGCCAGCTCAGGGTCTCGGTGTGCTTGGCTCCTGCTGCAGCCCCTTCACCCCATCTCTTGGGTTTTGGGATCCAGGAACTGTCTAACCTTTTTATAGAAAACTGTGGAAGTCAGGCTGGAGTCAACAGTAACTAATTATTTAAAATCTGAAACTGGAATAATTAGCCCAATTAACAGTCTCAGGTGACGTCTGAATCCATCTGATAACGGCCTGAGGAAGAGGGAAATTAATTAACCTGTCAGCCTGACATTTGTAGGTCACCACTGGCTCCTCATGACGTCGGGGTGGGCACAGGTGTGGTTTGGGGGGTCCCATCTCTCTTGGTGTGCACCCTTTGGGGTGTCTCAGTGCAAGGAGGGGGCTGTGGGTGAGCCCAGGTGCCACCTGGGGGAGTTGGACTGGGGGCTGCTGGCTGGGGGGACGGGGTGCTGTTGTTTGAGGCCAGGGTGCTGGGCAGTAGGACGGGCTGGGTGTCCCCCAGAAATGCCACAGCCGGTCTGTTGGTGAGGCGGCACCTGTGGGCCTTTAAGGTTGCTGTGGAAACGGGGCTGCTCGTTACCAGGAGGAGCCTCCTGCTTCCCAGGCAGGGCCCCCCCTCATCCCTGCAGGAGGGGGACCCCCATCCCGGGCACCTGGGACTGCACAACCCCTCGTGTCTGTGGAGGGACACGCCGAGGGCACGGCTGTGCACGTGCAGGAGGGTGGGCTCGGGTAGCCCCCAGAGCACGGACAGCTCAGCCCAGCTTGCCCTTGGCATGGCCGGTGGTGCCAGGCAGGGCTGCCAGGACACACCTGGACCCACATGGACATGTATGGACACACATGCATCCTGACCTGCCTGTGCAGCCCAGCCGTGCCGCCATGCCCCTTGGGCACCCTGTCCTCACACCTTGTCCATCACATGGACCCAGCCTGGCACTGTGGGCTGTGGTGGCTGCCCCCTGGCATGGCACGGGGCCCACGAGTGTGCCGAGGCTGAGCCCCCGGCCTCAGCCCGGTGCTGCGCTCAGCTCTTGGAGTTTTAATGAGGTAAATTGTATAAAAAGCTCCGTTTGCCCTAAATGCCCATCCCTGCGTGAAGCTGCTGCGGCACAGCCCGGGCACACCCCGGGAGCTGGGCAGGGGGCTACGGGGCAGGGCACACGCTCCCGGGCTGGGCACGTGGCAGTGGCAGGAGGAGGAGGAGGACGAAGGCGGTTTAGCACATTTGCAATCATTTCCCTCCTCCCCCCCAAGTTTACAGCTTACCTCAGCGGCTTATCAGCCTCCAATCTCATTAAATCAGGCAAATTGTAGCATCTGATATTTTATGGAGATTAAGATGTGCACCCAGACTCTATAATTATCGGCAAAGATGTATTTACAATACCTTGTTGCTAGTAAACAAAAAATAACTTCAGATCAAAGCTCTCTTACAGGGGGATAAATCTGCCCATCGAGCCCCACTGCAGCGCATGGCAGGGAGACACGAGAGCTGCCTGGGGTGGGTGGGCATCACGGTGGGACACCCGGGGGGCGTTTTGGGGATGTCCCCGGTCCCACGTGGCTGAATCCCGTGTGCTGGATCCATCCCCAGGGTCTCCCTTGCTGGCATCTCCCACTAGATCTTGGTTGCACCCACCCCTCTGGCCACGGCTCCGCCGGGGATTTCCACCCCAGGGACCTCCCTGCTGAGACAAGTCCGGGATTTATCGGCACATGTGCGTTGCCCCTGGATTCCTCACGGCGGTGGGAGCGCTGCGGATTACCGATGTGGTGACGCTGGTTTATTGCTGCCTGAAGTGGATTTATCCGTGCGGCAGGGCCCGGGCTCGCTGCCGGTGTAAATCACCACAGCGCGGCTGGCAGGAGCCTCGGTGCTGGGGCTGCATCCCGACAGGCCCTTGGCATTCCAGCCTCCCTGGGGGTTTCATGGCCGGGCTCCCCCCACGGGACCGTGCGCTCCACACCACAGATCAGCTGCCCCTTCTCCATCTCACTCTTGTGCCCACTGAAACGAGAATAAAATGGTGATAATGCTGCAGACGTCCTCTGGAAAGGGCTCTGAGGCAGATGAAAAGCCCTACTTAAGAGTGAGGCCATTATTATTAATAACTCAGAGTGAGGCTGTAAATTCAGCCGACACAGCTATTATGGGAAATGAACCTGCTCCCGTGCCGGATCGCAGGCTGCCAGGTGTGGGATGGGGATGAGTGCAGGAGAGAGGGGCTGGATGGCTCCATGGCTGCTGACTGGGTCATGTCCACAGCTGGGGCAGCATGGCCAGAGGGGGCAAAAACACCTGAGTCCATCTGGGCTCTCTGGGATAATTTCTTGGCTTTTCTGGAAGGCTGGTGGTGTGAGGGAGGGATCCTGGGGCACAGATCTCCTCCCAGTGGGAAAGGAGATGACTGAGCTTTGCAACAAGGCTGAGACCTGGCCCAAGCTCAGGCCAGGGGTGATGCAGGATGTGAGGAGTATGGGCAGAGCTGGGTGCTAGGAGCGGCCAGAGTGGTGCTGAGGCTGGGCTGGGCAGAACCTGCTGTGGCCATCCTTGGCTGATTGTGCCCATCTGGGGAGTGTCCAGTGCTGTATCACACCTTGGCAAAGGTGGCATTGAAATAAAAATAACTTGGTGCCATTCAATGCCCAGCGCCTGCAGCCAGGTCAGAAAAAGGCAAAGCTGCCGTGGCTCCCATTCCATGGAAATGACTTCACCTCCGGCACTGCCACCCCTGAGCTGGGCAGCTCTGGAGCTGGAGGGTGCCCAGGGTGGAAGGGCTGGGCCTGGGGTCGGGCAGGGGGTGCCGTGGGGGTGTGGAGTGCCATGAGGGTGCCACACGGGTGTCACGGGGGTGCGGAGCAGCGGCCATGGACTCGTGGTGCTGCCTGTACCCAGCTCAGGAGCTTCTGCGGGGGAACGAGCTTTGATATAAATATCTTTTTGCTCAGCACACGACCTACTTTCCAGACAATGCCATTAGCCTCCCGACTCCCTCATTCATCTTCTGCCGTCCTCCCCCAGCCCGCCCTGCACTGGCACCCGCGCCAGCACGGCCGTGGAGTGGTGAGCCAGGATGGGCACCTGGCTCGGTGGCACTGTGGGGACCTCGTGCTGGCCCTGGGGCCAGCCAGCAGCCCCGTTCTCACAGCTGGCAGGGGGCTGTTTCTGCCTGTCCTCTGCTCTGGCTCTGGAGTTGTAGAGAGTGCCTGGGTCCACTTGGGGGTTTCTCCACCCCGTCCCACAGGATATTCAGATCTGTCTCCCTCCCTGCTGCCTCCAGCCCCATTCCCTGCAAAGCCCATGCCCTGGGTGGCAAACAGCCTCATCCAGGGGCATCCTCACCCAGGCACAGCCTGGTTGGGCACATCCTGGTCAAGGCAGAGGGGAGCAGAGCGAGGCAGCCACGCATTGGCTCAGGGCTGGCCCAGGGGCAGTGTGTGGGGTCAGGACTCCTCCTGAGCACCCCCAGAGCATCCCTGGTGCTGGGCTCACACACGTGGTTCATCCAAGGATGGGCCTGCAGGAGCTCCCACATGCTGGCAGAGGCTGTGCCATGCAGCTGGCAGCCGGTGAGTGGCTGGTGGGATTAGGGGCAGGTTGGGCAGAGGATTCCCAGTCCCACTGCCATGACAATGCCCCTCTGGCTTGTGGGGACAGCCCTGACACCAGTTTTCCCCCAAGAGCTGGAAACACCTCTCCAGGCCCACCACCTGCACACCTCCATGCACCCCTGGGATGAGCCCCCGTTTCTCCCCTGCAGCTAAAATTAAATATTCAATTTGTATTGCTGGTAAATCCTGATAATCTCTTTTATCTCTAAGCTGTTGTAGCAGGAATATTGGTGGTGTAATCTTCATGGGGGCTTGTCCCGCTGCCCTTCACAGCTCCCTGGCTTGGACCACTCTCCCTTTTCCCCACATTTCTCTCTGGGCTGCTTCTGGTGGTGGAGCAGGTCTCCAGTGCCAACAGCAGAGCACCTCATGGCACCTATTCTGCTGGTGCTGCTGTCTTTGGGGACAAGGGTGTGCATGGTCCCCAAATTGTGATGGAGGTGCTCTTGGCCCAGGTGATCCAGGTGGTCCCACCAGAGCATCTCCCATCCCCACTGTGTCCTCACTCACCAGCCATGCCCCCCCTCCCCTTGCTCTGTCCCCGCGCTAAGAGCATTGTGCAGAATTATGTATTTAAATATTTAGGTTTTCATCAGCTTTGCAAATTAAGCCCATCCATTAAAGCGGCAGTTTGGGTCCTCTGCTGGCGAGCTGGGCTGTGCCATGCCTCGGGCTCACTGTGCTCATCTCAGCCCTGGCCCCAGGGGATGCAGCCTGGGAATGGGATGTGACGGCCTGGAGCATCGCTGCTGGCACAGGGACCAGGGCTCTGCTTCCTCCCCGTTCCTGGAAACTCCGGCTCCTGCGGCCCCGTGGGAGGGGATGGTGAAGGGAACCGGTTGGGATTGGTGTTATTTGGGGTTGGAGTGGAGAGTGCTGCGTGCTGGGGAAAGCAGGAGGAGGAGCAATGCTGGTGACAGGTGAGAGCCCTGGCTCAGCCTGGCAGGAGCAGAGCAGGGATGGCAGTGCCAGCCTGCTGGAGGCTCAGTGGGAGTGAAGCTGGGGATGGAAGGGTCAGCCTGCCCAGGAGTTTGGAGGAAATGGGCAGGAGATGGCCAGAGTTGTCACTGCTGCCACGCTCAGTGCTAAGGCTGTGCTGCCCCAAGCTCACCAAAGAGGCTTTGGAGTGATCCCTGGCTTAAGTCATTACATGGCATGGCTGGGGAGTAAGTGGCTCTCTAAGCCTCGGCAGCATGGCCTAGCTGGTAGCTCCATGTGGGTGGGAGGGAAAAATGGGGGTGATGGGGAAATGGGGTTCATCCAGCACTGCTGCAGGGCCTGAGGGGGCTGCCATAGCCCCCAGTGCCTCTGGCACAGGCAGATTTAACTCCTGGGGGATGCTGGAGCCCACTACCCAGCTGGGGCCCCACTGGAGTGAAGTGGGAAGGTGAGCAGAGTCCCCAGGGTGAGTGCAGCACAGGGGAATGTCCCTGCCTGCCCCTTCCCTTTGCTGCAGGTGAACATCAGGCTGTGGTGTCTCTGTGGGCTCCCTGGTGTCACCTGGATGTCCCCCTTTCCCAGCAAGCCCTGGAGGACACCGGAGCAGTGTGCTGGCTGCTGCTGGCCCCAGGCAGTGTGGGCAGATGTTGAGTGTGTCCATGAGAGGGGAGCTGTCCGTGGGCATCACCGGTGATGGGTGCTCATCCGTGCGGCTCAGTGCCTACAATCCTGTGCCAGCTGGCATGGGCTGGGGTGTCTGGAGCCCTGCCTGGCCTGGGGGACCCTTCATGGTGGTCTCCCAACTCAGTTGGCTGCACTCCTGATGCTCTGGCTGTGGAGTCCCACTTCTGGCAGTCAATGCCCTGTGTGCCATGTCCTGGCTCCTGTGGGCAGGATGAGAATTGCTGCAGGGCTGAGGGGGCTGGAGGTGCCCGTGCCACTGGGGGGCTTCTGGCTTCTCATCCTTGCCAGCCCTTCCTCTGCCTGTACAGGGACGCTGCCATGGCCCATTCCCTGTGCCACCTCTTTCCTTCTCAGCCAGTTTCCTGGGATCTGGCTGCCAGGCCCCAGTGTTCCTAGTCCTAAAGGGCTTTTGAAGATGTGGCTCTTCTACCAAGACCTGGTTTGGCCTTTGCAGGGACGGAGTGCCAGGCTCCTTTCTCCGCTGGCTTTGCTTTGTCAGCTGCAGGATGCTCCAGCTCCTTTGCACACCCAGCACAGCCCTTGCCCCCAGACAATCAGGTCTGGGGCTAGGGTGGGTGATCCTGGGCTGCGTGTGCTATGCAGGGAGGGGGTTCCTGCTCCCCCCGTGGTGGCAGCAGCCAGAGTCAGTGGTGTTGTGGCGGGGAGCCCCAGCGCTGGCGGCCGTGCCGGGAACCCTGGCAGCTGGGCACGTCGTGGCCGTATTTCCTCGCTCTGCTCCAGGAGTAATTGCTCAGATGGGGACGTGGGGCAACTCCCATCCCTCTCCCGGCATGGTAATGAGTGAAGAAGACTCAAAGACAAATGGCTCATTAAGAAGCAGTGCTGCATTGCAGGATTTTTCATCCCACCAACCGCTGCATCAGCAGAGGCAGCACCTCTCGTGCTCGCTCTCCCAGCCCTGGAGAAGGAGCTGTCAGGCAGCTGGGGCTGGTGCCAAAATTAATCATGTGCTTAATAACGTGCCCAGCCCGTCGAACGGCCTGTCCTCAGCCTTCTGGTGTGTGGAGCGGGGTGGCTGCACTGGACCGGAGACCTGGGGCACCAGGGATTTGGGTTTGATGCCTGGGAAGTGCCCATGCTTGGGAGAAGAGATATGTCAAGGCAGGGCTAAGCCAGGGGAGATGCCCCCAGCCTCGGGTGCCAGAGCCCCTCAGTTATGTCAGGGTACCAAGATCCCCCAGATTTGTTGGGGTGGCAAACCCCCCCAGCCCTGTGGGGGTCCCAGCCAGCTGTGCTGGTTTCTGTGGCCTTCTCAGTGGCCTTGGTAAACACTTCCTGCTCCACTCACATTTGCAGTTCCTCAGCTTGTGTTCATCTGTCATGACTTTTAAAAAATCTTGCCTCATCCCTTTTTTCCAGCTGTGCCCGGTTGGATCCTACCCCTCACAGCCCTCTGCAGGCAGTGTCTGCCTGCAGTTGCTTTGTTTTCTTTTATTAACAGTAATTGGTTTTGATTTCCTGATTGCAGCCAATGTATTTTCTGTGATCTTTGCATCTTGCTCACACTGTTTTCCTCTCTTTCCCTTTTCCTTTTTCCTTTTCCCCTTCCCCCTTTTCTCTTTCCTTTTCCTCTCTTTTTTCCCCTTTCCTTTCCTATTCCCATTCCCTTTCTTCATCTTTCCCTTTTCCCTTTCTTCATCTTTCCCCTTTCCCTTTCCCCTTTCTGTGCTAAATTAGGTGATCTCTTACTAAGCCCCTCATTTTTTTTCCTCCAGGCTGAGTAAATTTCACTAATTCAGCCTCATAAAATAACAGAACAATTAGTAATAAAATAAAATGTTTGCTTTCCGCAATCCTTCTCCCTTACAATGAGCGGGGAAAGAGTAAATAGATTAAAAGCACGGTGGAAACGACCTGGCGGTATTCCATATTTATTTTCTTCCGACGACCGTAGATCAAATTTGTTCAGCCCCTAAGTGGGAAAACCACTTTATTTTATTTTTTTCTCCAGCTCGCGCACGGTGCCGGGCGCTCACGCTGCGTGTTTGTTCTCTCCCGCTTTCATCCCAAGCCATAAAGGTCCCCAGCAGGACCCAAGCTGGCAGAATCTCGCATTAATTTGTAGAGCAGAACGGGCCGAGCTCGCACCTCTCCCGCGCTGGAAGCTGGAAAAAAAAGTCTCTTTGGTGACGCTGGAAAGCCGGAGTGGCGGGAGGAGGTTTTGTGGAGTGAGCGGCCGGATCCCCGGCAAATGAAAGTCGATGGCGAGGTGGCCGCTGGGCCGGCTCTGGCCCCCGCTGGCAGGGAATTGCATAACAGGATGGGACTGGGGATGGTTTTGGGGCTAAACTGGGTGAAACACGTGGCCGTGGCCGTGCGGAGCTGTCCCCGTTGCTGTGCTGGTGTGGGGCGGCCTCAGGGGAGGATGGAAGGCTGGGCTGATAAAACATACACAGGGAGGTGGCTCAGGCTGGTTTTGGGGAGGAACACCCTTGCCCTGGCTTCATCCCCATCCTGTTCCTCCCCCAGAGCCTGCTGCCCCAGGGATTCCCAGCGTGGAGGAGCTGCTGCTGGCGGGGCCATGAGGACAGCATCCCCCTGAACGCCGGGCGGTGAGTGCCACCAACAGGCTTCACTGGGACCCCAGCACGGGCTGCCCATGGTGGGGCTGCTGGGGAAGGGCAGGGGGCCAGGACCCCCTGAGTGCAGGGTCATCAACCCCAGCTCTAGGGGTTAGACCTGGAAGCGTTGGAAATCCTGGTCTTGCTCTGTCTCAGGGTGGTTTGCCAGACCCAGACATTGTGGTGGGGTTTTGAGGTCCCCTCACCTCACCGCTGGTGTTCCTGGAGCTGGAGGAACGACGGGAGGATCCTGGGTGCTGTGGGGTCCCAGGGAAGCTCAGGCTCCTGGTGGGTCTGCCCTGAATCCCTGCAGCCCTGGGCCTCGTACAGCGCTGCCTCCAAGGCAGGGATCTCATGGGGCAGCTGCTGGGAAGTGGAACTGCCTCTGCCAAGTGCTCCAATGGGAAATTAAGCAGGAGGCTGAATTTCAGGATGGCCTGGAGCACCAGGGACTATGAGCCCCTCTCCTCCCTGTGCTGACCCTCAAAATGGGGAGAGACATCGCGGGGAGGTGGTGGTGGGGAGCCACTGGTGGGAGTTTCTCCAGGCGCTGGATGCAATAAAGGCGAAGAGTGAGTTATTTGTAATGGTAATTACGCTCTTCCAGTTTATCCTAGCACATAATTGTGTGGGCGGTAGGTTCCCACTGGTGGTAATTACCCTGGTGTTAAATGGCACAAAACTCAGCTGGGCTGGGTTTTTCCCCCCTGACTTAAATCTGTGCTTTGGTGGCACAAATCCCTCCATCCCGAGGGCTGCTCAGTGGATTGGCCTTTGGAGGGACACAGCTCCAGCTCTCGGCTGTCTGCCTCTGAGCCACACTCTGGCCAGCTGCCCCAGTCCCATGTGCCAGCCTGCCCACAGTGGCTTCCTGGGACAGGGGAGAGGAGTGGCACAGTGGCCTCTCCCAGTAGCACACGGCCACTGCTGCTGGCACATGGGAACAGGGGCCCTGAGTTGCGCTGCCTGTGCTGAACCCCACAGACTCACTCCCAACCCCTTCCCCATCCCTCAAGGGAGCCCGGCTGGTCCCTGGGCAGGGCTTAGGCACCTCTGTCACCTTGGTGAGCTGGGACGTGGATCCTCCCATGAGCGGCATGTCCCCACCCACTGCCAGCGCTCCACAGGTGCGGGGGAGCGGCGGCGCTGCCTCGCCTGCGGCTCCGGCTTTGTTGAATTCCTGCACCTGCCGAGCACAAAAGCCCGGCGGGCTCGTGCTGTCGGGCTCCGGAGATATTTTGACTCTTTCTTGCCGCTACAGCAGCAATATTTGGATCAGCTGAGAGCTTCCCTCCCCGAGCAGGAGATGATAGCTCAGCCCGCGGAGGCAGAGCTGGGCTGGGAGCCTGTCTGTCTGTCCATCCTTCCATCTCGCTGCTCCATCCCAGGGCAGGGAGGCAACTCCATCCCACGCTGCTGCTCCTGCTCCTCGCAGCATCTCTCTGGGGAGGGGAGAGGCATCTTCTGTACCAGCTGCACCTTCCATTCAGCAATTAGGGAGCCTTGTTGGAGCAGGAGCAGGATCTGAGGATGGGGAATGGTGCAGGATGGAGCAATCCAGCCTCGAGGCTGGGAAGGAAGGTGGTGGTGATGTGGCAGATATGTTGCCAGAGCCCTGTCTGCTGCTCAGGGCCAAAATGCCATCACTGCCCACCCCTAGACCCCTTGGGGACCCTCAGCCTCTCTCTCCTCCAGGGCTACTTGGGGGCACAGCCCCCTCTCACACAGCCCTGGCCCTCCCAGTGTCTCTCGTGTCCAGTCTCCGTGGTTGAATCCCCACGTGCAACAGGGAATGTCCCACAGTCACCTTTCCCTGCAGCCAGTCTGGGAGATGTGCTGCCTGCAGCACCCTGCCCAAATACGACAACAAGAGCGTTAACGATGCCTGTTAATTAGCAGAGATACTCTGGAGAATAAGTAATTTCCTCATTTACAGTCAAACCAAAGACAGAGCCTTTGAGGGGCTGTAAGGCACACAAACCTCCATGGGTACAGGCGGCTCTGTCGGCTGGCACAGGCTCAGCCTGGCTCGACGCCGTCCATCCTCCTGCTTCGGCCTGGGGCTGCCCTTTACACAGCACAGCCACCTCTGATCCTGGCTCCCCATCCAGAGGGCTTGCAGGGCAGCAGAGCCCTGGATTGTGGGTCTCCATCCACAGCTCCGTGTGGGGCTGGATGGAGACATCAGAGCGTGGCCCCCCCGCGCCCCGCAGCAGCTCATTAGCGGCGCTGTGAATCGCAACGGCTGAAAAACTCAGCCAGAGCCGCTTTCTAATGGTGAAACACTTCATAATATTTGGTGTTGGAGAAGAAAACAGGGATCTGCTGATGGCAGCGTGTCCTCCCTCGCTGTCTGCAGGCCCTGCTGCCTGCATCGCTGCTGGCAGCACCTTCTCCTTTCCACTGCCCCCTCCAAGCACCTGAGCTGGGGGTAACCCCAGGTGCCTGGCCTGGGCACTGTGCTCCTGTCAAAACGTGGAAAGCCAGGATTGTGGTGCTTCACAGGGCCTCACCCAGGGCTGAATCTTGCCCTGGAAGCTTCCCAGCCTTCTCAGCTGGGTTCCTGTGAGGTAGCCCCAATGAGGTAGCCACCAGTTCCGCTAGTGATGTAGATCAGATTGTATTCTGGGGCGCAGAGGGGTTCTTGACACTGTGCCTGTCCCTGTCTCCACAGATGAGCCCGCAGGGGCAACCCTGCAAAATGCCGAGGCTATGGGGTGGGTGCTGAAATGATGAAGGGCTACCATGGGGAGCGTAGCCAGACACAGCCCTCCTCCGGCCACCGCTGCCACTGCATCCCAGAGGACTGCGAGCATCCCGCCGACTACATCCCGCACGGCCCCGAGGGCCGGCCGCCGTACCTGCTCAGCCCCAGCGAGCCGTGTTCCCTGGAGCATCCCTACTGCCCTGCGCGGAGCCCCGGTGCAGCCAGCGAGTGCCCGGGCGGGCCCCTGAGCGAGCCGCCCTCCGCCAGCGCCAGCAGCAGCACCTTCCCGAGGATGCATCACGCGCAGCAGCAGCAGCCCTACGACTCCTGCGACGAATGCATGGCGACCGCCCACCCCTCCAGCAAGATCAACCGCCTGCCCCCCACGCTGCTGGACCAGTTCGAGAAGCAGCTGCCGCTGCACCACGACGGCTTCCACACGCTGCAGTACCCCCGGGCCGGCGGCGCCGAGCCCCGCAGCGAGAGCCCCAGCCGCATCCGCCACCTCGTCCACTCCGTCCAGAAGCTCTTCGCCAAGTCCCACTCCCTGGAGGCGCCGGCCAAGCGGGACTACAACGGCGCCAAGATGGACGGCCGCGGGGACGGCTACCACCACCATCACCACCACCACCATCACCACCACCACCACCAGTCCCGCCACGGCAAGCGCAGCAAGAGCAAGGACCGTAAGGTGGACTCCCGGCACCGGTCCAAGATGTTGGGCTGGTGGAGCTCCGACGACAACCTGGACAGCGACAGCAGCTACATGGTGTCCGGCCGGCACGCCGCCGACCAGGGTACCCAGTACTGCGTGGACGCTCCCGAAAGTGCCTTCAGAGACTTGACCTTGAAGAGTCTAAAGGGCGGCGGGGAAGGAAAATGCCTGGCCTGTGCCGGCATGTCCATGTCTCTGGATGGCCAGACGCTCAAGAGGAGTGCCTGGCACACCATGACCGTCAGCCAGGCCCGTGAAGCCTATCCCAGTGCTGGTGGCACCGAGAAGACCTTGATGCTTCAGGAAGCAAAGGCCAAAGACCGAGCGTACCAGTACCTGCAGGTGAGGGGCTGGGCAGGGTGAGGGGACTGGGGCTGACTGTGCTGTGGGGTGAGCCAGGGCTGAGACCCTCCATCCAGCAGCCTGTGGAGCTGCGGGGATGCTCCAGCCCTGCTCCGTGTCCCCAGAGCCTGTGCCCCATTCCCATGGTCCTGTGCCAGTCCCTGCTGTCCCCTCAAAGCCCATCTGCTGCCTCCTGCCCTGTGCTGGATTTGGGGTCAGACCAGCTCTGTCAGCTCAGAGCCACCAGCAGCCCTGTGCGTCCTCCCTTCTCACTGCTTTTATCCTGTCTGTGTGCCTGGCTGGGTGCCACTGCCTGCCTCATCACCAGGCTCCCTTCTAGGTCACCCCCCTTCCAATTAAAAGCTAATTAACTCTTCTCTCCCTTTCCTGGGGGAAGGAGACAGGGAGCAGCAATGCCGTGCTGGCCAGAGATGGGGGTGGCCGGGGCCCATCTCTGCTGCCAGCAGGGGCATTGGGGCAGGGTGCCGGCCCCACCGCCCTGGCCATGGGCCCCAGGGGACACCATCCCCCTGCCACTGCCCTATAAGGACCCTGTGGTGCTGGCGTCAGCAGCACGTGATGGGACTGGTGCCTGATACGTCAGGCGGGTGCTGCTCTGGCATGGGTGGGATTTGGCCCAGACGCTCCTGCCAGGGGGATTGTGAGGTGGGAGCTGCTGCGCCGCCCCGCGTTGTGGGAATGAGGAGCTGTGGCTGTTAGGAGGGATCTGCTCTCCTGGATTTTGGGGCTTTCTAAAGGGGTCAGAGCCCCCAGGGTTTGTCCCTGTGGTTCAGGGGTGCGTGGGGAGGGCAGAGGAGCCAGCCACATGTGCTGGATTTAGGCTGGGCTTGGGCTGGCACATGGCTCGGCTCTGCACCCCACTTGTGGGACCCCAGCCACCACGTCCTCCCACGCTTGCCTCCTGCTGCAGGTGCCGCAGGACGAGTGGAGCGGGTACCCGGCGGGCAAGGACGGGGAGATCCCGTGCCGGCGGATGCGCAGCGGCAGCTACATCAAGGCCATGGGCGACGAGGACAGCGCCGACTCGGACATCAGCGCCAAAGTGTTGCCCAGAGCGGCCACGCGGCGAGACAGCTACCGCCGCTCCTCCAGCGCCGACCAGGCCAGGACCAAGTAAGGGCTGTTGCCTCCAGGCCCCGTCCCAGCTCTGCAAGCAGCAGTTGGGCCATGGCCAGGGCTCCCTGGGAGGACAAATGGCATGTCCCTGCTCACAGCATGGTCCCCACTCACAGCACCGTCCCTGCTCACAGCGCTGTCCCTGCTCACAGCTGCACTCCCCAGTGCAGCAGCACCGAGCCCTGTCCCTGCTCTGTGTCAGGGCACTGCGGGGGGACATGGCTATGCTGGGCTGCTATAGCCACATACAGACCCTGGGGAGAGGAGGCATGTTCAAAGTGGGATGACTGAGACGTGCTCCAGTCCCAGTGGGTGACAGTTTTTGGGGCAGTGAGGAGTGGGGACAGCAGCAGTGGCCGGCAGGAGGATCGCTGCAGCTGCGTTTCCGAATGCTCTGCTGGAATGTGTTGCTTTTGGTGCAATCCCTTCTATTCCCACTGTCTCTCATTAGGTTTGCAAGTAGGCACTATTCTGATTCATATATCTGTAACTGTCCCAGCTGCTGCACGCCACCACGAATGCTCCCGCGGGGACAGAGCTACGGGCGCTCCTTCACCACCGGCCAGGTACGTCCCACAGCACAGGTGTCACAGGGCAGGCTGGGGCAGGGATGTGGTGGATGTCGCTCTGAGCATCCCTTGCCTTGGCTCAGCCTCACCCACCGCTCTCCCCAGATCAACGACGAGCTCAACCACCAGTTTGAGGCCGTCTGTGAGTCGGTTTTCGGCGAGGTGGAGTCGCAGGCCGTGGAGGCGCTGGACCTGCCCGGCTGCTTCCGCATGCGGAGCCACAGCTACCTGCGGGCCATCCAGGCGGGCTGCTCCCAGGACGACGACTGTCTCTCACTCTTCTCCATGTCGGCCCCTCCTGGGCCACCCATCACCAGCAGCATCCTGAAGCCCAGCACTTGTGAGTCCTGGGGGGTGGCGAGGGCTTGGTCGCGTGAGGGAACCCCCCATCTCCCTGCCTGCTCACCTGGGCACCTGCCAAGGGCTCCTCCTGTCGTCCTTCTGGCCCTCGACCCCTATAGTGCCTGGGACAGGGTGTGAACATCCTGCTTGTCACCCAGTCCCAGTCAGGGGGCTGCTCTGTGTCCCCAGCACCCATTTGTCATCCCCTCCTTCCCTCTACTTCTGTCCCCATCTCTGTCCCTTGCTGGGTGCTACAATAATGTGGCCAGTGTGGGTCTGGGGTGTTTTCCAATCCCAAAAACTGGTCAAACAGCCCCTCTGAACTCTGGCCCGTATCTAACCCAGCTTAGGGGCAAACTCTATGGGGCCACGATCCTTGTGCTGTGGGAGGAGATGGGCAGCATTCCCCGGGGCCCCTGTTCGCGGCGGGAAATCAGCAAGTGTCTGTGTTTTCACGTGCCTTTTCATCCTGCGCCTCTCCCACAACAGCCTTCAGTTACAGAAAAGCTCCACCTCCCATCCCTCCAGGAACCAAAGCCAAACCTCTCATCTCCGTCACGGCGCAGAGCAGCACCGAGTCCACCCACGAGAGTTACCTGCCCAGCGAGGTCGCCCGCAGCCCCGCCTGGTCCAAAGATGCCGCGGCCCGCTGCAACTCGGCCGAGAGCCTGGAGAGCTCCAAGGTGACGGCTGTGGCCCTCGACCTGCCCCCAGTCCAGCCCCGTGCTGCTCCCAAGCCTTCCACGCTCATCATCAAGGCCATCCCAGGCCGGGAGGAGCTGCGGAGCTTGGCTCGTCAGCGGAAGTGGCGTCCCTCCATCGGCGTCCAGGTGGGCTCCACTCCTCCCTATGGGCTGCCCGAGTGGTGTGGGCCATACTGAGGCACCACGCTGCATTTTGGGGCTGCCCTCCAGCGCTCTCCCTTTGCCCCTTGGCAGGTTGAGGCCATCTCTGACTCGGATACGGAGAGCCGAAGCCAGAGGGAGTTCCACTCCATTGGGGTGCAGGTGGAGGAGGACAAAAGGTACCACATGTCTGGACTGGGCTGAGACCTGCCACACTCACTGCACTGAGGCATTAGATTCCTGGGGGCTTCCTGAGCTCTGCACACCACCACCACTCCCCCACAGCATCTTTCCCCTCTCCCCTCTGGCTGAAACCTCAGAGCTCAGCACCATCCCCATTGCAGGCTGGCTGCCCCGACCTGGGGCAGGATTTGGCCTTTCCTTTGTCCTCGCTGCTGCCCAGGGAAGGGACTGCCCTATTCCTGCCCTGTGCTGGGTCTCCTCTGCTTGGCTCAGCCCTTAGCTTTGAGCCCATGCCAGGTGCAGATGAACCTTTGGGCATTTCTGCAGCTAACCATGACATTTTGGCTGGGATGGGAATGCCAGGTGTGCCAGAACCTGCATGGCCTGCAGGTGGGGAGCTCCGATTGTGCCCATGCAGCCTGGTGCACGCTCCTCTCCATCCTCAGTCCAGTGCTGGTAGCCATGGAAACAGAGCAGAGGAGATGAGGGACTGGCAGATCGCAGCTGCTCAGGGTTATCCTTGTGGCCCTGAATGCTCCGGGATCCACCCCGGCATTCGCAGCCCCATCCTACCTGTGGGCATCCCTCACCCTGCCCCTGGCGGTGCAGTAGGTGGCAGAGGAGACAGGATAATCCCTGCTGGCCCCGAGGGTCCCCACGCTCTCCCTGTCTCCGCAGGCGAGCGCGCTTCAAGCGCTCCAACAGTGTGACAGCGGGAGTGCAGGCGGACCTGGAGCTGGAGGGCTTCACCGGCCTGGCCGTGGCCACCGAGGACAAAGCCCTGCAGTTCGGGCGGCCCTTCCAGCGGCACTCCTCGGAGCCCGAGTCGGGCCGGCAGTACGCCGTGTACAAGACGGTGCACACGCAGGGGCAGTGGGCGTACCGCGAGGATTACCAGCTGCAGTACGACACGGTGGAGGTGCCCCGGCGGGACTCCTGGATAGAGCGGGGCTCCCGCAGCCTCCCCGACTCTGGCCGCGCCTCCCCGTGCCACCGCGACGGGGAGTGGTTCATCAAACTGCTGCAGGCAGAGGTGGAGAAGATGGAGGGCTGGTGCCAGCAGATGGAGAGGGAGGCGGAGGACTATGACCTGCCCGAAGAGAGTGAGTTGGGTGGGGTGTTGCAGCAAAGAGAGGGGCTGGGGATCCTGCAGTGCTGGGGGGCACAGTCATTGTCCTGCAGTGCTCCCACCTTGGAGCATCTTCCCTGCCAAGGCTAAAGAGGTTGGGTGAGGGCAAGAAACACCGGGAAACCCTCTGGGGCTAGAGAGATATGAAGGAAAGAAGAGACATGGTGTGTTGGAGGGCTCTGAGCTGCTCGTGACTGCCTGCTCTTCCCCTCAGTCCTGGAGAAGATCCGGAGCGCGGTGGGCAGTGCCCAGCTCCTCATGTCCCAGAAGGTGCAGCAGTTCTACCGCCTCTGCCAGCAGAACATGGTGAGTGTGGGCAGCACTGCCAGGGGCCAGCTGTGGTGGCGAGGGGGGTGTCTCATACTCTCAGCCAGTGATTATGGGCCACCATGGAGGAGAGCTGGACACAGAGCCCCCAGCACAGGAGGCTGGGATGGCCCCATGGCCAGCAGAGCTGATGTAGCACTCACACAGAGGACACTCTGTCCCTCTGTCCCCACAGGATCCCAACGCATTCCCTGTGCCCACCTTCCAAGACCTGGCTGGCTTCTGGGACCTCCTGCAGCTCTCCATTGAGGATGTCAGCATGAAGTTTGGGGAGCTCCAGCAGCTCAAGGCCAATGGGTGGAAAATCATGGAGCCCAAGGTATGGGCAAGGCTCTGCCACTGCCACCTGTACCTGTCACCTCTCCCTCCTTCCTCATCCACAAGCACATCTGCACCCAAACCACTAGTGACTGCTTTTAGCAAACCCTTGCAAAACAGAGGTGGGAAAAAGTGAGGCTAGAGGAGGGCTGTTCTCCCACTGACCTACCCCAGCTGCCTGCAAAGGTCTGGGCAGGGTCCTGGCACGGATAAAGGGATGTGCAGCCCTGCCTTGCAACCTGTGGGAGGGTCTGTGGAGCTTTGGCTTTAGCACCCACAGCAGCAACTGTGGCGAGCCCTCTGGGGTGCCCATTCCCGGGAGGTCCCAGCCTGAAACCCCTGTTGTCTGTGCAGGAGGAGAAGAAGGTGCCTCCCCCGATACCAAAGAAGCCGCCGCGCTCCAAGGTGCACCCGGTGAAGGAGCGCTCCCTGGACTCGGTGGACCGGCAGCGGCAGGAGGCCCGCAAGCGGCTCCTGGCAGCCAAACGAGCCGCCTCCTTCCGCCNCCCTTGCCCCCCCCGCCCGCATGCCCCTGCCAGCCTCTCCTGGGGTCCGGGGCTCTCCCTCCCTCTGCCCTTTCCCTGGGGCTGTGTCCCAGCTTTCTGTCCAGTTCCCACTTCCCAGCCCTTCTGCACACCCGCCCCTGCATCCCAACCCAAAGAGAGGTGACCTTCAGCACCCGGCCCCACCGGGCTGGAGGGGAGGGGGCTGCAGGCAGGCCCCCCTGCCTCTCTGTACTCAGTGCAATCCCCTG
>VXBB01008833.1:173309-197790 GCA_013399915.1 Illadopsis cleaveri | reverse complement strand
CACGCTGCCGCCAGCAGCGCAGGCCGTGCCCATCTCCCTGGTGCCAGGCTGGGCAGACGCCCTTCCCCAGTGCCCTCCCCACCTCCCCGGGGCCGGGGGTCGCGGCAGAGGGAGGGGTCCCCAGGCCGCTCACCTGCGGGTGTCCCTCGGCGGCGCTGCTGCGGGTCGGCGCCTGCCCAGGGCAGGAGCGCATCGCCCGGCGCAAGACACAGCCCATGAGTCACCCCCGCGCTCCTGGGAGCGAGGAGGAGATTCCCGGGAGAAGGGATGAGGCCCCAGGCCGATGCCCACGTGTCCCATGGATTGCCAGATTTCCCGAGGGCGAAGGGCGGCCCCACAGCGCTGCCGTGCCGGGAAGGGCTGAGCCGGCTGCTCCGCCGTGGGGAGGGGTGGGATCTCAGGGCTGTCTGTCCTCAGCTCCTGCAGAGATGTTCAGCACAACCTGAGGTCCTTCCACGCCTTCCCTCCACCCATCTCCCCTTGCTCTAAAGCGGCCGAAGCCCTGGGAGTCCCTGCCTGCAGCACCGGGAGCTTCTCAGCCGAACACCGCCCTTTATAATCCTTTTTTTATTGAAACTTTGCACCACGGCAATAATTTAGCAGAGCCTTTATCCCTCACCACCCTCTGATAAGTGGGTTGCCGTTGATATTTCACTGGCAAGTAATTAAGTGCTTACCTGTGCTCCCCTCACCTGCAAGCTGGCACAAGTCTCTTCCCCATCACCCCTCCTTGATAGCAGAATCAGGAGCCCTCCCTAGACGAATCTCCAGCTCAAGAGAACCCCCTCTTTGAGGTCTGACCCCCATCTCATGGCTGAGGATGGGGGTCAGAGGGGAGAGGGGTCCAAGGAGGTGTGGGGTGCAGGAGTTCAGGTAGGGCTGGAGTCATTTGAGGAGCAAACACACATTTCATTTGCAATTCTGCTGGGGCTTAGAAAAAAATGTAGACAAACAAATCTAAACAGCTGTAAAGTAAATTACCAGTGTTTGCGGATGGCTCCAGGGAAGAGTTCTGCAGTTTGAAATCAAACAAGCCCATTTTTATTTTTTTTTTTTTAACATGCCTGTGCAGTGGCTGTGCCAGGAAGCGAGTCCCCAGGGGCTGTGTCCCCCACGGGCAGGCAGGGAGGAAGGACCCAGAGCAGCACCCACCCACCAGCACCCAGGGGTGGCTGGGGGAACATTCTGCCCCAGGTTCCCCTAATTTTTGTGGGTGTCAGAAGTGACTCGTTGTGTCTTTCTGGGTTCAAATCCCCTATTCTGGGGAGGTGCCAGGTGTGATGGGCAGTTTCTGCTCCTGGTAGAGCCCCTTCCACCCCTCCACAGGTGAGTCCCCAGCGCAGGGGACACGAAGGTGTATTAATGGCAGCACTTTATCTTCCAGGAACAAGCCCCATTAGTACATTTTCACTACAACATGAAATATTAATAACACTTTGCATTTATATAGCGTCATTCATCCCGCAGTCACCAGCCAAGCCGCTGACATGAATCAAACACCGCAGCCAGCTCTGGAGGAGACAGGTAAACGGGATCAGACCCATTTTCCTGCTGCACACACTGGGGCACAGGGTTTGCTCCAGGGTCACCGGTGCCACTGAGGATGTTTTGGAGGAAAAAACCCAAACACATGAGGCCAGGGACTGCTGCCACCTGGGCTTCCTTCTCCAGCTGCTGCAACTTGTTTTTGCTGTTCCTGATACCGTGCTGACAGTGCAGGGAGGGGAGTTAGGAAACCTGTCAGCCCACGGAGAGGCAGGCCCTGACACAACCCGAGGGCTCCGGCAGCATGAAAGAGCAAGCAGAAAACCAGTGGGGAAAGAAAGGGCTCTTTCCATCTTATTAAAGATCCTTGTATTTAAACCCTCCTCCAGCTCCGTAGCACAGGGTGATTGCGAAGGCTTTTTACACACCAGCTCGGCAGGACTGGCTCCTGCTGTCGGGAGATGCTGCATGCAGATGCTGGTTAGCAGGGCGGGATCCCGCGATAGATGATGGATAAGGACAGACAAACAAGTCTTGGGCGAAGTTCCGGAGCGCTGCTGAGCGGCAGGGAAGGGGTGTGGGCACAGCCCGGCCGCCCACTGCCCCGCTCCTGTCCCCAGCACCATTGTTATTCCGTGATGAAGGCACCTTGTTTGCAGATAATTAAAAAACCCCAAACAGATTAGTGAAAATTAAACACCCAGAGCAGGCTGGATGTTGGCTCGGCCGCCGGGAGAGTCGTGTGAGCATCGCTGGCTGCTGCTTCCAAACCGGCTGCTCAGTGCCTGGCTCAGCCCCGGGACGCCCTTTCCTCAGCTCTGCCGGCTGCATTCCCCATCCCACGGGATTGTCTGGAAGTTCTTCCACGGAAAATCTGTGTTCAAGGACTGTCTGGATGACAGCAGGCAAGTCCTCCTCGGCCCAGCCTGGTTGTGGCCACCTAACACGGCCAGCACCCATTAATCTTATATTTATACGTGAGGCTGCAGGGAGTCACCTCATTTCTAGGGAGGCCTTAATTAATCACCGACTCAAACCGCCTCGATGAGGTGGTTTGCAGCCGAGGAGATAAATTGACATGGTCAGCAGTGGCTGAGGATGAGGATGGGATTAGCAGGGACCTAAATCGTGGCAGCTGATGGTGGTGAGCAGAGCAGGGGACAGGGCGAGCAGGGGACAGGGCACATCTGTCCTGTGAAACCTTCCTTGGCACTGGGAGGGCGATGAATGGGACATGGGAGATGCTGCTGTGGCTCTTTGCCCCTAAAAAGGCAGGAATGAGAGTGTTCTCAGCCTGTGCAGACCACGGTGGCAAGGAAAAGATGTGGAGGACAAATTCCTAAGCAGGAGGGGACGGTGGGCACTCACACAGCCCCAAAGCCCAGGCGGGGAGAGGCTGTGGGGTTTGATGCCCTCTCTGTAGGAGCAGAGTCCAATCCAGCACTCAGCCCCGCTGGACGGAGCCGTTACTGCCTGTTTGGGGTTGTTTGCCCAAATAATCACCATGCAAAGGACATCGTCGCCCTTGCCACTGACCTTGGCAGCCTCCAAATGGGCGGCCCGCGGGTCAAAGTCTTTCCATCCCATCACCAGTCTCCTGAGTCATGCCTGTCTCCTGGCAAAGTTACATTCTTTTCAGATGGCAGCTAAACGGGAAAGAGGTCGCGCTCCCAATACGGCGACAATGGGACATGACAGCACTTTTCTGAGTGATTAAGCCTCAGGTGATGGCGGGGCTACAAGACAAGTGGCTGAAGGCTGAAAGACTTTAATCACCGGGGACACGGCACTGCATCCTCGCACTCCATCCTGCCAGGGTGGGTTTTTAGCGCGAAACAGGAGCGATAATAAAAATAATCCAACCCAGCCTGCGCACCCACCCGTTAGTTATCCGTGCTGCTGTTAATAACCAGCCTGGGCAGCCTGTTGGCCCTCAAAGATCCTTCTGCAATAAATCAGCGCTGATGCCTTAAAATAACCGTCCGGGGCTGCCAGAGCTGACACTAGATGGCATTGGGGGAACGCGCCGCGCGGCACAGCCGCCTTCCCCGGAACAGTCTGGCAAAACAGTGCAGAAAACTCAGGATGACGGAGCAGAAAATGTCTCAGCCGGGGAGAGACCACCAGCTCACCTCCATCCTCACACCCACCAGTTCAACTCCATCCTCACAGTCCCCGCTGCACCCTCATTCTCTCATCCACCAGCTCACCTCCATCCTCACAGTCCCCACTTCGCCTTCATCCTCTCATCCACCAGTTCAACTCCATCCTCAACCCACCAGTTCAACATCCTCACATCCACCAGTTCAACGCCATCCTCACAGTCCCCACTTCACCAGCATCCTCACACCCACCAGTTCAGCTCCATTCTCACATTCCCTAGTTCACTTCCAGCATCTCACCCTCACTGACAGCATGGTGGTGGGGCAGAGCTCAGGGTGTTTCACCTCTTCTCTGAGCTAATAAAATAGATTGTCCCCAAGCTATTATTTTTTTTCCCAATGAGAAGCTGCACTTGTGGCTCCCCGGAGCCTGGCTGCCCCCACTGGCACCAGCACAGCCCTTTGGGACTCGTTGTGCCCTTACCTGGCAGGGGTAGGAGCACCTGGACACCTGCAGAAGGGGTGGTGATGAGGAGTGGGGCTTTAAAGTGAGTCCCAAACCCCAAATGATGCTGCTGCCCCATCCATCCCCTGCTGACCCCACATCCTGCCAGCTCCCTTCACGTGGAAAGGTTTTCCTGCTGCAGCCTGGGCTGGTGCTTGCCCTGCCCTGATCAGTCTCTCGCTGGAGACCAGCCTGTTTGTCTGTCTGTCCATCCACCCCGCTGTGTGTCATGCCTGTGTGCATCCCTGTCCCCAGGGCTGGTGCAGACAGGTCCCTCCTGGGAACAGCCCCGGGATATTCTCAGTGGAGCAGCACAGCTCATTCACCCTCCCAGACCTGCAACTCGGCTCGGAGCCAGAGACTGCAGGCGCTGGCATCAGTCTGGCTTTCCCCCCATCACTCCAGGCTCATTCTACCTGTCAGAGCCAGTCTCTCCTTTCCCCAAATCACCTCCCGCACCCCACTGAGCCGAGCTGACTTTGTCTCTTAATGCTGCATTGTGCCGGCAGCCCGAGAGCCACAATAGAGCTCCTGATTGCAGCTCACTCCCTCCCTCCTTCCCTCCCAGCCCTGGCCTCGCGTGTCAGCCCCGCTGGCAGCACATGGCACAGGGCTCTGCCACAGCCCACCCTCCCCTGCCCTCCCAGGGGCACCCCAAAACCCTCCATTCCCTGGAAAACTGCACGTAGTTCGATTTTATATCAGGGGAGAGTTGTTGGAGTGATGCTACAGGTTTTGGGGTAGCAACCCCCTGCCACGTTGTGGGGCTGGGGCTCTCCTCCCCTGTTCTCCCTGCTGGATGAAACTCAAATCCTCTCACAGGCTCCTGAGCTGGAGAGCTCCACTTTTTTAAGGATCTCTGCCCAGACAACCTGATGTTACAGGATTCTTCCAAAGGCTGAAAACTTGCTCGCACTGTAAGGACAATACCACGTTAAAAACAGCCCATCACTTCTCTCAGTTGGCTTGCACCTCTCCTGGAAACTCTGGGCAGCAGAACTGAACTCTGAAAAGGGCCCAGACTTGGCTTGAAGCAAGAGATTTCACATCATCATGTCTTAAAATGTCAGCACTTTAATTAGCTCCATCTGAAGCTGGAGTGGGTTTGTCACCCCTCTCTGCTTTCAGTTCAGGTTGAGAAATTTGCTCAGGCTGACCTTTTCCCTCCCAGACCCAAAAAAAAAGTCCCCAATCCATATTGGCATTTCCTAAAAGTAGGACAAAATAGCCCCCCAAAAATACCAGCCAGCTGCAGGGATGATGTTGTGCAGCATCACACCAATGCAGGGAAAAGGACTTCAGCTGTGAGTTGCCTGCCCTGGGAGAGCTGAGGGGATATTCCCAGGTTCTTGTGTCAGGTTTTTCCCTTTTATCTCCTTCAGACACTGCTGCTAGGCCCCCTTCTTCCAAAGGACACCCCCAGTTTGATCAAGGTGTCCCCTGCTCACTGTTTTCTACAGCATCATTTAAATCTCCATCTCACCCACCTTTTTGATTTTATTTTTCGTACCTGTGTGGCTGCTGGAGCCATAACTTACACTCCAGGATAATTTCTTGCTCTAAAGGATACAGTGAACTCCTTCAATAATTTGCTGACCAGCTGGGAATGCTTCTCCAGGTGGGATACACTGGGTAATTATTTGATTTCAGCTGCTGAAGATGGAGCTTCGAGCCCACTTCTGTGCTCTGTGTGCGTGTGAGAAATGAATGAAAGAAAAGCCAGGGGAAACACCTGGAAAAACACAGGGAAGTGGGAGGCCACGATGTCCCACTGCAGCTGTTGGGCTTGGGAATTGTGGTGCTGAGGTGTCACAACACCTCCAAGGGCTCTGCTCTCCACACCAGGCTGTCTCCAGCACGACCTCTGAGAGCAGAAGCCACCAAAGGCCAGTGAGCCCTGTCAGGAAGGGTGATTAAGACATGATTGGGGATCTCTCCCCAGGCAACCTGACGTTACAGCATTCTTCCAAAAGGCTAAAAACTTGCTCCTACTGTAAGGACAATAAACAAACAACCCATCACCCCTCTCAGCTGGCTTCCACCTCTCCTTGCTTGCTCCAGCAGCCATACAGGTACCCCAAGTGTATCCATGGCTGGATGTTGTGGAGGGCTCAGGGGTGTTGGGTTTGGGTCTGGCCTTGTCCAGGGGCCCATTGAGCACCTCCTGCGGGATGGACCAGCGCTGTCCCTCTGCCCTCTTGGTGTGGCAGAGCAGCTCTTGTTCTCCTCTGCAGAGCGAGGAGAATCTCCAAGCCAGAGAAACGCCTTCCTCGGAGCCTGACAAATCCTTCAGAGGAAGAAGAGCGGCATCAAAAGCGTGCCTGGCTGCCTCCCCGCTCATTGCCGGCCAGCCTGGAGCCCTGGCCTCGCGCTTTGGTGGAGCTTGACACTCCTCTGCGGCGTGCCACGCAATTATGGCTCGGCAAAGGGAAAGGGGCAGCTCGCCCCGGGGCGGGGGAAGAATGAGAGCCAGCCGCCTTTCATCCTCACCCCACCGGCCGCCGCCTGCCGCTCGCTATTCTTATCCCTCCTGATCAAGGAGAAGCCTTTCCTCCTCCTGCCATTGAAAGCCCCGACGTGGCTGGGGCAGCGCGGGGAACCGGCGGCTGTGCCCAGCTGGGATGGGTTTTCCCGGCCCCACGCTGCGGGGCGTGACCCCGCTGGGGTGGATTTCCAGCTCAGAGAGCACCTGGTGGGGCCAGGGATTGATGTGGAGATGCAGGTGCAGCTCCGGCGCTTCCCGCCCGCCGAGGAAGGTCAGCCTTGGTTCGTGCTTGATGTGGGAAATGCCGGAGCGAAGGAAGGCGGCAGAGCGGGGATGGCTCCTGTGCCTGTGCTGGTGCCACCTGTCTGCACCTGTTGTTCCTCAGGGAAGAGGAGGAGAGGGAAATTTGGTCGTTGGGATTTAAAAATTCCCTTGTGCTTTCATGAGAGAGACTCGGGGTCTTGTTTTCTGCTGGGGCGACTTGGCCCCCAGCTCCAGTCCTCTAGTGAGGAAAAGAAGATCCCATGAGTTACAACGGCAAGGAACCCCTGGAGGTTGTGTCCCACTGCCCTGCAAGAGGATGGAAGTTGCCATTAGCACCAGCCATGGTGCCTTGGTGGTGATGGTGAAGAGAAACACGTCCCCAAGAGCCTGTGTCCATCCCATCCCCACGGCAGTGGCCGATGGCCAGGCCAGATGTGTAACACAAGTGCAGCCAGTGCCTCAAGAAGGGAACTGGGCCCATCTCTGCTAAAGTGAGGCTGAATCAGCAAAGCTGTCCCAGGGCCCAGGAGCCTCTGAGCAGGACACCCCACACTGCCCTGGGGATGCTCACAGCTCACATCTGCTGCAGGAACACTTCCCTTGTTGCTGGCGCTTCCATGCTGCCTTTGCCACTCTCTGGTTCTTACAAACTGCTCCAGGAATTAACCAAACCCAAGGTTTTTGGAGATGCTGGAAGGGCAGCACTGGGTAGATCTCTAAAAGGCAGCTCCCCCTGCCCTCAGGAGCAGAGCCAAGCCAGGATTGCAGCCCTCAAAAAACCCCAGGCTGGGCTGGAGAGAACCCACTGTACCTGACCTGCTCCACCACCATGTCAGGCTCACACCTCTCCTCCACCCTGTCTGGAAACAGAAGCTTCTGAGCACCTTCTCTGTGTCAACAGAGCTGCAGGAAATCAGCTTCATCACCTTGAAGGACCAGGAGCTCTTCCCAGATGTCAGGGATCCTGCAGAGAAAAAAAAGTCCAGTAAAAATTCACTCTTTAGTTTGTTCCCAGGGAACTCCTCACCACCAGCCCCAAGCTCGATGAGGACTCGTGCTCATGGATGAAGCCTCGTGTTTCAGGAGCCAGGGCTGCTCTCTCCCAGGCTCCAGGGTCACACGGGCTTGGTCCTGGCAGAGTTAAGGATTTTTGGCACTGGGGGTGCCCCAACATTCTGAGAAAATGCTGAGATGGAACAGCCCCATGGAGAAGAAAGAAGCTCATTCCCACATCTCCTTGCACTGGGTTCCTTGCTGCAGGTCCGTGCCTGACTGCAATCAATGTAACCTTTTAAAATTAATCTACTTTTTCTCCTCTTTTGCACACAAATACAGTTGCTGAAATTCCTCCATTTCCATGACATTTGGGAAAAAAAATTTGTGCCTGAGTGGAACGCTTTCTTTACACTATAGATGTCATTACTTTAAAGGGGAAATTAAAGTAAAGGTGGTGTGTAATTTTTTTTTTCCCTGTGATATTGGAAAATAAAGGTTCTTCCTCCCCCTTCACTGCTGTAAGTTCAAGCAGCTGCCAAGCAGAACGAGCAGAGCAGCCAGGACAGCCAGGGTCTGTTCCCAGTGCTCCCACTCATCCTGCTCTGAAACCAGGGGAAAATCCCTGCTAGAAGTTCATGGCCAAAGGTCAGTCACCAGAGAACCAGGGCAGCAGCTCCAGCATGAGCACAGGGAGCCTCTGCCTTCTGCTCTGGCTCCTGATTTCTCCATACAGGAGGGAAATCGGGAGGGGTGGCTGCCGGGCTCTCAATCACCCACTGTGGGATGGGGAGGCAGCAGCTGATGGATTGGGGAGGAAAGGCTGACAGCCCCAATTCACACATCACTCTGCTTTTGGACCTAAAATACAAAATACAGGCTCTCTTCCCTTCTCTTCCAAAAGCAAAGCCCAGGTCACTCCTCGCCTCCTCCAGCCGTGGAGGGTGAGGAGGGGATGAGGAGCTGTGGCCTCTGTGTCACAGGAATGGAGCTGGATTGGGATGCAAAGGGACATCGTGTCAGCCAGCTTGTTCCCACAGGCACATCTGTAAAACACAGTCTGAATGGAGGAGGGAGGAGGGTCCTCATCCATGGAAAGGGTGGGAGATGCTTCCTCCTTCGGAGACAAACATAAACTCCCAGACAAGGTGGACCTGTTGTGCTCCCAGACCTCCAGCTGCCTCGGGGAAAGAAGGAAAAGGCTTTAAACAGCTAATTCAGGCTCGGTGTTTTCCTCAGGCTCTGTGGGTATCCCCACTGCTCACCCTCTATCCATAAATCCCCACACTGTGCTCTGTGTCCCTGCCCAGAACAGCCCTGCTCCCACAGAGCCACCTCTGCCACACGGAGCAGGGACACTGCCATCCCTGGGAACATCCTTCTGTGGACACCCCCAGTTTCTGGGGATCACAGAATGCAGGGGTCTAGGCAGAGGACATGGGCAGGGCAGCAGGACCCCCATGGACCACACATGGACCTCAGAGGAGGATGGAAAGGGCAGGACAGCGCTGCCCCGCCAGGCATGGTGAGCACTTTGCAGTGTCACACGATGTCCCCAGTTCCCTGGCACGTGCAGGATGGTGCCACTGCACACACAGCCCTCCAGCCACCCCACCCTCGAGTCCCGACGTGGAAGACGGGGCTGGATTGCCTGGAACAAACTCAGCATCCCGCTCCTTCTCTTTCCCAGGCTAATTTTATCCTCCTCCCAATGACAGATTGAGGGCTTGGAAACCCAGCCCCGTGAACTCTCTCCTGCTTCCCCGCCACGGAAATTGCTGCGCGCTGCTTCAAAATGGGAGAGCAATTTGCAAAACAAATAAGTCTCCGATTAGCTAACGAGTGTCGGGCTGACCTTACAGGGACCCCTTCATTAGGAGACACTGAGCACAGATTAACTGCTCTGGGATGGAGGGAGCCACTTCAGACTGCTTTAATGAATTAAATATATGCTCCTATTTGGCTCTTAATGTAAAAAAAAGAGTTAAGTACAGTAATTGTCACGTTCCCGAAGTCAGTCATCTCCCTACCTCGCAGTTCACCGAGACTTTCCCCTTCCCAGCACCAAAGTTTAATTTGTTAATGTGCTTCTGGTGTCACGGTGTTTCCCTCCATTAACACCAGCCCATCAAAGTGTTCTGCTCAGGGAGCTCCGGAGTGCTTTCCTCCAGGTCTCCTCCTGCTCTCCAGGAATATTCCAGCACTTGGATTGCTCCAGGCCCTGTCCTGGCCATCAACTCCTTCTGGGGCTGTATCTTCTCCTCTGCTGTTTCTCCTTGTCACACAGGACAAGAGGAAATGGCCTCAGGCTGTGCCAGGGGAAGGTCAGGTTGGACATCAGGAGGAATTTCTTCATGGGAAGGGCTGTCAGGCATTGGGACCGCACAGGGAGGTTTGGAGTGTCCAACCCTGGAGGTGCCCAAGCAGGGGCTGGAGGTGGCACTCAGGTGAGGATCAGGCACAGATCGGACTTGATGCTTTTCCAACCAAAATGACTTGGAAAAAAGAGACAGAAAGGGAAAAACCAATGACAAGGGAACAGTGGAGTAATCAAATGCCTGATGGTGCTGGCCATGGGCTGTCCTGAAGCCCTGCCCAGGGCCCTGTGAACTCACACCTTTCCTTGATGTGCCTCTGACTGGTGTGTGTAATTTAATTACCACACGCTTAGAAGATTAAATCCACGATTAAAAGAATTTATATGGATTAGCGCAGGATGGTTTTAAATCACTGCCAGCTCAGGGCAAAGCAAATGTGCAACCTGCAGCAAGAGCAGCAGTGCTGGGAAAGGCTGGGAGGAGACCTGGCCCTGCTCTGAGTGCCAGGAGAGCTGAGTATGGGGCCAGCAGGGAGCTCCCAGTCCCTTCCCAGCAGAGCTCCATCCTGGGGCACTGCCGTGGACAGGAGGGATTCACCTGGATCAGCTCCTCTCCTGATCCATCACTCCATCACACCCATATCTGCTTAAAAACATTCATCTCTTAGACCCCAGATATGGATTTTAGTCCCTTTTTAAGCCAATCTGTTGCTTTTCTTAAATCATTTATTAGATGTGTCTTTATGGGGGAAGGAAAGAAGCCGGATGGGAGGAAAAGTAAAGAATGCAAACTGGGAAGATTTACGAAATCAACTGGTTTAAATCGAATTCCCAGGCCTCCAGCTAAAGCTCTGCCCCAGAAAGCTTTATTGTTTCCCTCTCTGGGGCGAGAGGGAGAATGTGAAATTCATTTTTCTATGCTGGGTGGGGAAGAGAGGATCACAGGCAGCTTTTTCATCAAATGGCTTCTTCCAAAAACCAGCCACTTGCAAATCTTCACCCCTCCATCCAAGCAGCCTCCTCACCTGGCTGGTGTGATCACCCCAAACTGGGCAGGGCTGGAGACTGAGTGGGTCTGGGATTAAAGCAGGGAAAATCCTGGAGCAGTGCCCAGTGTGGCCCCTGGGAGTGCAGGCACACGGCTCCAGCACGTCCCTGACAGTGGGACATGGTTGGAAATGCTGGCCAAGAACGTTCCTGCAGCCATCTGCTCCCAGCACGGCCAGGCAGGGACACAGAGAAACCCTTCCCAGCCTCCATCCTGCAGGGGATGGGATGAATCCACTGTTTTCGTGCCTTAGGATTGAGGTTTTATTTAGGCCTGAAGCTCAAGGACACCTCACTGTCTCAGGCCCCGAGAAAAATAAACAGCAGTGAATTAGAGGGGGAAAACTTGGAGTAAATGACTTCATTACCTACAATGAAGTAATATGTAATGAAGAAATATATATATATATATAGTCATATATATATAAATATATATAGTCATAGAAAATGAAGAATATAATTGGAGGGTTGACCCCTGATATGTAAATGGACCAAACTTATAACTGCATGAAAAACTCCATCTTGGGTGTAGCCCCTTGCAGGCTTCTGACTGCCCAAGGTGTATCTATTGAAGGCCTTCAATAAATACCTGCTTTTATTCTCTAAATCTTGTCTAGCCTCAGTTTTAGGTGGCCACTCCAAGGCATCAGTTTCCCTGTGCAGGATGGCAGCACGACGCCAGGCCCTGTGCAATCTGTTTGATTTGAAATATTAGTGAAGAGATTAGAAACAGTGCTCATGATTTCGTGATGCATATGGTAATTAAAGTGTTACATTGCAATTATGATGTAATTAAACTGTGGGATGCTCTTCAAGATGCAATTGCCACTCATTTGCATAACTGACGGATTTGCTTATTAGCACCCTTTTAATATATGTATTAAAAAGAGCATCAAGAGTGTTGGCTACAGAAGCAGCATTCCATCTTCTTCCAGCGAGCTGCAGGGCCTGGGCTGCTGCTTCCCAGCTCCCACTGCTGCTGCTGCTTTCCCTGGCCTCACCAGCACTCAGGAGTGGCTCTGCTGACCAACAGCCCCCCTAAATTCCAGCCCCAGTGGGAGCAGACACATCTTTCTGCATGTCCACCTTCTCACCGCCCCCCAAGCAGAGCCTGAGCAGCCTCTGGGTCACTCCCCTCCTCACAAAACCCCGCCACGCTCCATATCTGCTGAGCTCTTATTCCAGAGGAAGAGGTTTTGCCCTTTTTCAGCCTCCCTATGCCAGTTGTCAGTTTTTCACCCTTTCAAGGATGCTCTTTGGGGGTCCCTGGCTGGAAAGGCACCAAGCCTGCCCTTTCCAAGCAGTTCATACAAATCCCTACAGCTGCTACAGCCACCAGCTGTGCTCATCCAGCACAGCACTGCCATGAAAAGGCACCCTCACTCATAAAGAACATTTCTGGAGCTGTAGATTCCTGTAGGTATTGGGGAAAAAAACCCCCACCTTAAAAATGAGACTGATTTTTTCCTCTTTAAACTCATCAGAGCTCCCTCTGAGGAGATAAAATAAAACTACTCTCAGCACTGGGCTGTCCATAACCTTGTCTCAATCCCACGGCTGCAACATGAGGCAGCGACATGGGAACACAACGTGGCAGCCAGGGGCAGAAAATCATCACTGAAAGCCAAGTCCTGTGTGTGGACCTTGCTTTTATCTCGAGCAAACCATGCCTTAAAACACCTCTGACTGCTGGTAAACCCTCAATCTGCCTCACTGAACAGCGTGCAAGAAAAGGGAAAAGGACTTTTCAAACGGTTCCTTTTACCTGCTGCTTTTAATCCGCACTGGGGAACACGAGATCCCTGAAAAACATGATGCCTGGTGTTCTGCAGGAACGGATCAATAGGGGAAAATTGTGGTGCTGCTCGAGGAGGATGATGGGTTGGGCTCTGTGGAGTGTTTTGTCCCCTGCCTGGCGAGATTCCAGAGAGCATATCCAGGTTTAATGCTCCACAGGCAGGGCACGGAGCAATCCCACCATCCAGCCTGAGAGGTGTTGAGTGAAGAGGCTGCTGCTTCCCCCCACAAACCATTCCATGGTGGCCTTGGGAGGTGACAGGTGATGGAGGTCTCCATCAGTGAGGTCAAACACCGGCTCATAAATCGCCAGCCCCCTGTGAGCCGGCATCTCCGAGCGAAAAAAACATTTACAGTCATTTAGAGGAAAAGCTTTTTCCCTTCTCTCCGAGCTACAACAGATCTATGATAGGGCTTTTCAAACTTCAGCATCCCCCTGGCAGCCTGTGTTAGGCCTGGAGGTGGAAATGAATGATTCCTCACCAGATTAAAAGATCTGTGTGACAGCAGAGCAGTGCTGCGCTCGCAGCCCAGGGAGCACTGAGCACAAGCCGGGCTGGTGCCTGGAGGGCACCCCTGGGGCTCACTCCTCCTGGCAGAGCCACCTGGGACCCCAAAATGAGCCCTGAGCAGCCTCCAGCGCCCTCCTTTTGCCATTTATTTTGGTTTGGTTGGGAAGCTGTGGACGCCTGCTAATTAAAATTGATGTCGTGTTCACCAGAGCCCAATTCCGCATCGAACTCCTGTTGCTTCCTTCTCCGCCAGAGCAGGTCTGCCATATTTAGCCAACTTTTAAACTCATTAGCAGAAGCAGATGCTTGGATCTGCAGTCCCTAATGACTGTAAATGAGAGTATTAGTTTATTGACTGATGGCCTAATTGTTGCCACCACGACCACAAACCACAGCTCGAAGAACAAGCGCTGCTGTCCCCATGCTGAAGGACACCCAGCCCAGAGGGGGAGAGGGACAGAGGGACAGTGCTGCCAGGGCTGGAGGCTGGACAGTGGGACCAGCAGCCCCCAGGATGTGACCCACATGCAGATGACTCCAGCAGGTGAACAGCAAAGCAGAAGTTAATTAAATTACACTTCCCCCAGCAGAGGTCAGAGCCTCGGAGCGTGTGTTGATGTGTGACCTTTGCAGGGTGACTTGACTTCCCCGTGCTCTCTGCATGGTAATGAAGAGCCTGTTGGGGCCTGGAGCAGCAGCTTGTGCCATCTCTGCTTCCCTCCTCCTTCGGTGTCCCTGGAATGTGGGTGAGTGGGAGGAGAGCAAAGTCAAAGCTTGGTTCCTGTGCAGTCCTGCACTGCTGGGAGATGTGCCTGAGTCACCTCCAGCCCTGCTCCTGCCCCTGATGGACAGCCCAGAGTGATTAACTGTGGCTGGGCTTTAATTAAAGCATCTCCAACCTGCCCTGACCCAGATGGGCACAAACACCCCCAAAATGAAGAGATCCTGACCCTGTCCCTGAGTGACCCATGGGGCAGGGACAGACCTAAGCCAAGGGGAGACATCATTGCCTGGGGATGCTGTTGGGAAGACAAGATGCATTGCAGCCTTTTTTTGGCCACTGTTTTATTGGAAGTGAGACCAAGGGCTGCCACACAGAGCCTGTGGGAGCTGCTGCCTCATGGACCTGAACCTCCAAAACCTGGCACAGCATCATGGCTACACACAGCTCTGGTGAGCCATGGAGAAAGTTGTGTCTGCCTTAAGGGCTTGGTGGATGTTTCCCCAACTCCTAGAAATCAACAGAAAAAACCAGATTTACAAGAGGATTTAAGAGGCATCAAGTTGCCTGGATACCGGATCCTGTAACTACCCAAAAAAGTAATTATAAAAGCAAGAAATCTGTCTCGGCTAAGCAGGTGGACAGGAAATTGGAAATCCATTTGTGAGAGACTTTTTCTGCTTTCTAACAAGGCAGGTCACAGCTCAGCCCCCTTCTCTGGTGCTTCTGATGTTCCTGCCTGCCCTGGGGGAGGATGGAGTGGTGTCTCCTGGCATTCCCAGCACCGTGGTGTTCACTCCTGGCCTCCACACTGCTGCCCACCCCTCCAGGGGGCTGCCACATGCCACGTGCCACACGCCTGTCCCCCAGGTCCCCAGTCACTTGCACAGGTTCTGCTCTCCCCTGGCAGCTGCTCAGCTCCTGCTCTCAGGCCAGGGATGAACTTTGAGCTTCCCAGGAAACCTCCCCTGCACTGTGCTGGGGAGCTGGAGCCCTCAATCCCTCCTGACAACGCTGTGGGGTCTGGCTGATGGAGCCAGCTTGGCTTTGACACCACTAAAACAGCCTCCTGACAATGAGAAATCTACTTTAAAACCAGCTCTGGGTTTTTATTCCTCTTGGGAGAAGTCTGAGAAAAATTAATAAAAACCAAAAAACCCTCCTCTATAATCACCAAATCCAAATTTCTTTGCACAGACTACTGGTGCATCACAAGGACTGGTAATTATGAGAGTAGAAGCCTTTTGCTGCTGTAACTGTTTCTTTGTGGCCTGGGAGGAGATGGGTTGTGCTGGAAGTGAGAGAGATTTTGCTGGAGTATGAAAAGCAAAGCCATTTAATTTAGGTAACATCTCTGGAGCTCTAGGGGTCAATGATGAGAACTCCAGGAAAATAGTTTTCAGGGCAGGACAGTCTGGAGAAAAGAGAGGAAAAAGGAACCGAGAAAATGCATTTATTAGATGTCCAATTTACCCTCTTGCAGGCTGTCTGCTCCTTTTCAGCCACCAAATAGGAACAGTGAGGGAGAAGGAGCAGTGGCAGCGCTGCTGGAGCCACCGAGCAGGCAGGGAGCAGGGAAAACAGAGCCAAGGGAATGTGATGGGTTTGAACTACAGGAAAGCTGCAAGAGGAAGGGGTGAGAGCTGAAATCAGCAGGAGATTCCTGCTGGCAGCTAGGCCCTGGCTTGGTGAATTTATCCCAGCATGGTGGTCACGGCCCCGAGGCTGCCAGAGCTCCAGAAGTGTTTGGAGCACAGGGTGGGATTGTTGGGGTGTCCAGGAGCTGGACTGGATGACCCTTGTGGGTCTCTTCCAGGGAGATATTCCATGATTCTCTGGTCTGTTCTGCTCTAGCCACTCACAGACCCACAGGCTCCCTCTCCCTCAGTCACTCAAGAAACTTCCATTTGTGATCTCTCCCTCGCAGGCACCATTTCTCTCCCCAACAAGCCTCGTAACTCTGCATTTCTGTGTTTTTGACAAGGAAAAAGGGCGGGCTGGAGCTCTCCCTGTGTAAATCAGCTCATTAATGCTGTGTACGGAGGGCTTTGGTGGTGTGCAGCAGACAGGGAACACAGGCAGGGAACAAAGACAGATGTACCTGAGATATCCCTCACCGCGGGATCACCCCGAGCGAGGGGCTGGCTGAGATATCAAGGAGGATGACAGCGATGTGGTTGGCAGGTGTAGGAGTGATCCTACAGCAAGAGGTGACCTTGACCCAGAAGATTTCTTCTTCTTCTTCTTTGTTTTTTTTTTCGTTCCACCTCTCAGCAGCACGGGACAACCATTGTGGGTTTTTTTTTTCAAAGGCAAGTTCCCGGCTCCAAAGAAAGGAATTGCTAAACGTTTATCACAACTTGCCTGGGGGGATGTGAAATACAAGAGGAAATCTCCCCCTCTCTGTCTCCCACTGCACCCTACCCTGAATTCGGCAGGAAAAGTCATTTGAGTGATCTTAGCAGAATCAGAACAAGCATTTACTGCTCTTTAAGGACCCATAAACCACTTCAGTAGTTTGCTGGTTTATATCTATCTTCTACATTAGCCATTTAAATTAAAACATTTATAATTAATTGAACAAATCATTTTCTCTCCCCTCCTCCCCGCTCCTTTGGGGATTGGTGCATGTAAGACTTCAGTAAATTTTGGTCTCCTCAGCCATTTGCTTGAGAGTGTTGATTTTCCTGTGGGATGGGAAGCAGGCACAGGGTGGTTTTAACTGGAAAATCAGTTGATAGGAAAGACAACGCACATTTTTTTTCAAAAAGGGAACTGAAAAAGGCACTGGGAGCCTGCCTGACAGGAATTCCACCATGGAGAGGACCAGGAGCAGGGCTCTGGCAGGGTGGCTGAATGCCCTTGTGCTGGCTGGGAGTGGAGATCAGTGTCCAGGCAGAACCCAGGAGGGACATCACTGACCCCAGACACACCATGCAAGGACTTCTCTGTGTGGGTGACACATGAGGTGACCGTGATGGGGCTCAGGAGCCAGCCCTGAGCATCCCAGGAATGGCCACTCTCAGCTGGGAGGCTGCAGAGGCAAAGGAGCTCTGGGGAGATCCGTGGTCCTGGCAGAAAATCCAGTTTATTTTGATGCCCTGGAAATGCCTTTGTCAGCAGATCTATTCTTTCATTGTGAAAAAGCCTATTAGCTTCTGCTTTCTACTTCTGTAGGAATTTATTCCTCCATCAGATCTGCAATATAAAAGTGCTTCCCTCTCGGAGATTGATACCGTGTGTATGAAAAGCTCCGGGCCAGGCAGTCCCTTCCCTTAGGAGGGATGAAGGATGGCTTTGAGAGCAAAGCACTGAGCAGCTCCACGAGATAAAATCTCAATTCCAAGGGATGCTGTGACATCCTGGTGACCTTGGGCTGTCCCCCAGGTACCTGTGCAGTGCAGGATGAGCCAGGCTTTTGGCAGGAGAGCAGGGCCCTCTCCTGTCCTGGGGTCCAGCAGTGATCCCTCAAAAGAGCCCTGAACCCTCCAAGGGAACATGTAATGGGTGTGGGTGTAAATATGTGTGTTTGCTATATAAAAAACTATATACTATGAGATAAAAAATCTAAATTTCAGCAGGAGAGCAGGAGGTGGACGATGCTGGAACCTCACCCCACACTTGTCCCACACAGACCCCACATCCTGGTGCTGGGGGGGATTTACAGCCCCATCCATGGGCTCTCTGAAGAAGAGGAGGGACAAATCTGGGTGTCACACACTCAGCTGCCTGGGGTTGGAGGGGAAGGGGACAGGGGACAGGGGACAGGGGACAGGAGGCTGTGCCCAGCTGAGCTCCCAGCAGGCCTGCACAGGGCTCTTGTGGTGCTGTGACTTCACCCCAGCCAAGCAAAATCAGCCCCTTCCCTGAGCTCACCCAGCTGATCAGGGGGTAACATCACTCTGTTGGACAGGTTCAGTCCCCTTGTTTGCAGCCCAAGGAGCAGCAAGGTGTGCAGCACCCCCTGAAGCACCCCCACATCCCCCTGGACACATCTGGGGACTGCTCCAGAAGAAGAGCAGGAGGAGGAACTGTTCAGCTTGCTGAGAAATGTGCTCCACCAGCTGTGGGAGCACAAAATCCCAGCCTGAGACCGGGTGGAGGGGGCCACACCTTCCTCCAAAGGGCTCTGGTGTCCCCCCCATGCCAGGCAGTGCTGGCCCTGCACCCCCACACCGGGCTGGGGTCACCTTCAGGCAGTGCCAGCACATGGGAAAGGTCCTGCTCTGGCCCTTGTACCCCCAAACATGTTTGGACAGGTGCCACTGTCCCTTCCAGCCCTCTCCAACCAGAAGATGGTGCTGGTGTGGACATCAAGGCCTTCCTTCCACCCCTCCTCAGCCCCTCACTGCTGCCCATCTCCCCTCACTGCCCAGCTCGAGCCCTCACACCCATTGCAGAGGCTCCCACAGAGGAAACCAGAGCCAGATTAAAATATAAATAATAATAATAACAATAATAATAATAATAATCGTCTACCAGGGCCACTCCAGGCCCTCATTGCCATGGCAACTGCCTGCTGGCAGCGGTGCTGCCTCGCTGATGGGAAGGAAGTGTTTCCTTGGGACGGATGTGAATTCCTCCAACGCAGCCCCAGTGTGGAGTGTCACTGCCCAGGAAGAGCCGGGCAGGGACAGGGTGACAGGGACAGGGTGACAAGATCCAGCCTGCTCATCCGTCTGTGCTGTGAAGGGCCACAACCACCAAGAGCCACACCAGAGCACTCAGTGACAGCCCTGACACCCACGAGTGACACTTGCTGGCACAGAGGCTTCTCTGAGGCCAAGTGACAGAATGAATTCTCACCAGCACAGAGCCATCACACTGCTTTTAATTATCAGGAAAGGTCCCAAAGCATTGCAGGCTGTTTAACTTGGGCTGATGGATCTTGTTTGTCAGAACTCCTTAGGTTTTTTTTCTGCCCTGGTTGGTTTTTTTTTTTCCTTCAAATAACCCTGCTGGAGATCCAAGCCCTGCAGGGACAGAGGAGTGGGCAGGGTGAGCCAATCCTGCACATCTCACTGATGTGCTGAGCTAGGACTTGGGATGGCTCTGGGGTGGGAAACGTGACAAAAACATTAAGTGGGAACTTCTCCTGGCTCTGCTTGTGTGAAACACAGGGTTCACATCGAACACAAATAATAAATATTTAAAATCAACGATGCCCAGGCTTGAACATGCTCCTCCAAACTGTGGTGCCCTGGAGAAAAGGGTCAGGTCACTGCTGCCTTCTGCTTTATCCATCCACAATCATGTTTAATATGCTACAGCTTTTCACCAGGCATTCTCAGTTTATCACCAGAACACCTTGCAAAGGGTTACCTGCCAGTTCCCTCCCCTTAATCACTACTGATATAATGAGGTGACAGTCAGCCCCCAAGGAGGGGGACATATCTGTCAGGAGGGCTTTGGCTGCTGCTGTGGCTTGCTCTCCATTTGGCAGAGGTTTGGAGCTCGACTGAGACAAAGGAGATTTGGATGTGGAGGGGACAGGGGCAGGTTTCCAACCCTCCTCCTGCCCACAGCTGTGGCCAAGCCAGGAGAACAACTCCAGCCACAGTCCCTTGGGCTGTACCAGAGTCCGTGGCAGGGCACTCTGTACCAGTAACAAAGCCAGGCACATCTCCTCAGAGCTGAGGCAACAAAGGAGATGTAGAGATGCAAAGAGATCCTCCAGAAAACCACTTTCCTTGGAAAACGTGGCTGCTGGAACATTTGCTGCCTGTTGGGATTGAGTTCCTCCAAGGGGATGGGGAGCCTGGCCACATCCGTGGCAGGTGGGTCCTTGCCAGGGGGTTTGGGGCTCAATCCTCATTCCTTTTGTTCCAGCAGGATGAGGAGGGCTCCTGCCCAGCTCCCCTCTGTTCTGATGACCCCTGAACCATGGACATCCCCCCAAACCCCAGCCCCAGGATGGTTTTTGCTCCTCACACGGAGCCAGCGAGGGCTGTGAGCTCCAGCCCACATTTACCCCTTCCCCGTGGCAGAGGGTGGTTGTCTGACACCCAGACGACAGCCCTGCCTATAAATCATATTTTGCCCAGATTTGGAGGAGAAAGGAGCTATTATGAGAAATAGATCAGAAGTGACACAACTCATTATTGCGAGGTGAGTCCGAGCTGCAGACAAGGGCAAAGTTAATAGAAAACGTATCCAATCCACAATGGTAACTTTAATTGTTAGCACTAATGAAGCCTATTTAGGATGGATTATGTATCTGGCACTTCAGATGCAGCCCTCAATTCATCTTCCCTGTCACATGTCTCATCGCATCAGATCCAGAGGCAGAAGGAGAGCTTTTCCCCTTCCACTGAACAACTGGCCTTGAAAAACAAATCCTGTGCCATCCATCAGCCCAGAGGCCCAGCTGGCCAGGACAGGGACTTGTGGGGACACTCACAGGGGTCACTGCCCTTCCCAGCATGGCCAAGAGCTGCCAAAGCACCAGGAGCTGCAGCATCGATGTCACAGGACCTGCTGGAGGTCAGCTGCCCGTTGTCACCTCCCCTACTCTATTTCCAGCTGCAGCAGCCCCTGAGGTGGCTGCTCAGGGGCCTGGAGGTGACAGGAGGCTGTGACTCTGCCCTGGTCCAGCCTCCTCCTCCCCCAGCCTCCTCCCAGCCAGTTTTCCAGGCACACTTCAGGAATTAAGGACAAATTGTAATTACTTTTCTCGGTAACCAAACCTTTGGAGGAAAGGGCTGGTGATAGATTTCAGGCTTTATCAGAGCTGACAAAGAGCGTTGCTCACGCTGCACGAAAGCTGGCACCTCGTCAGACAGGGAGGGCTGTGCTGACCATCCCCGGGGCACCAACAGACACCAGGAGTTTTTTTTTCCCCTTAATATGGGAATTAAGCACATTGTCTTGTCGTGTTCCCTGGGCTGTGCTGAGTGCTGAGCATCCTGGCACATCTCTCCTCTTTGCCAAACTCTTGTTTGAAAGGTCACTGCAACCCAAATATTGGAGAGAGGTGAGCTGCAGAACCAGGAATGTGGTGCTGAACTTCCCGTGGGTACAGGCCTCTGCTGGGGTCCAGACAAAGGAGCTGCTGCTGCTGGCTCAGGGATTTCCCCAGTGAATCAGCAGCAAGATTTTCCAGGGTGTGGACAACGTAAAGCTTGTTCCAAAGGGTGAGAGCAGCCTCTCCAGCTCCTGTGTCTGCACCAGCCCAGGGAGTCCCAGCAGCTCCTGTTTACAGAATCACAGAAACACACAATCACAGAATCACAGAATTACAGGATCACTGGGTTGGAAGAGACCTCCAAGATCATCGAGTCCAACCCAGCCCTGACACCTCAACTAAACCCTGGCACCGAGTGCCACATCAAATCTTTCTTTAAATCTTTCTTTAAACACATCCAGGGATGGTGACTCCACCACCTCCCCGGGCAGATCATTCCAGTACTTTATCACCCTTTCTGTCATAAACTTTTTCCAAATATCCAACCTGTGTTTCCCTTGGTGCAGCTTGAGGCTGTGTCCTCTCATTCTGTCAGAGCTGCCTGGAGAAAGAGACCAACCCCACCTGAGCACAGCCACCTTTCAGGGAGTTATAGAGAGTGATGAGGTCATCTCTGAGTCTTCTTTTCTCCAGGATAAACAACCCCAGCTCCCTCAGTTGTTCCTCACAGGGTTTGTGTTCCCAGCCCCTCACCAGCCTCGTGGCCTCCTCTGGATGTGCTCAAGCATCTCAATGTCCTTCCTAAACTGGATTTTTAGTCTGGATTTAGCTTGATGCAATCAATCCTGATCCTAATCAGGAATTACTGCCTGCTGCAGCCTCCCCCGAGCAGGGAGCCATCAGTCACCCCCTCAAATGGGATCATTCTCCCTTTTGTCCCCATTTTCCCTCCTCAGCAGTGCTGCACAAATGGGCAGGAGGTGCCTTCTCAATGCAGTCAGGATTTTCTGCAAGGCAAGCCAGAGGAATTAATTGTGGCCATGATGACTCCAGTGTTCAGGTGGGTTCCACAGGACATGTCCTGGCTGGAGTAGTGGCAGCTGGCACCAGGAAATGAGGTTGGCAGTCCCAGAGACCCCCACATCACCCCCTTTCCAGTATGAGCATGGAGAAGGTGCATTGAACCTCCCATGTGGTGTCCTTCAGCTTTCTTGACCCTGAAAACTTAAATTAAGTGACTGATGGCAGCCACAGAAAGTCTGAGATGGATGGATCTATCCCATCTTCCACCCATGGTATCCATCATAGCACTGGGTTTTGTGCCTGAGCCCCTTTAAATAAGGCTCCTTGCTTTGCATTGGGGAGGGAAAAGAAGAAAAAAAATCGATTAAAAAGAAAAGGAGGTGAAGGGGGAAAAAGGATAATTATGTCCCACAAAAATTAAGGGAAAGAAAAATGATGTAAAAAAAAATATTCCCTTCTCGTATAAAAAGGGTGTTTTATAATAGACCTTTAAAGCTTTCCATCAAGTGAAATCAACACATTTACTCGAAGTGTTAAAGAGGAACCTTCAATCAATCAGAGAACTTCATTTTTACTCTGTAATGAATTCAATTGACCTTGGTGTTGCAAAGATGCCGTGGCTGAGGCAGGGGGGGGAGGCTCTGAGACATCCCCTTGTCCCTGTGGGTGTGTGTGGCTGCCAGGGCCAGCCTGGTCCCTGGGAATTGCAGCCCTGCTCTGGGGCTCTGGAATTTAGGGACATCGTGGATGTGGCACTTGGGGAAGGGGACATCGCTGCAAACTCTCCAGGAGGGCAACACTTCTCTGTGAAATCCTGAGGTGAAACCTCTGCTCTCAAAGCAATTATCAGCTGCTAATGGGAGGTGGGAAATCTCCTCTCCCTTCCCGCTGATTGAAATCCCACCTTGTCCCCACAAGCTGCACGTGGAAGAGCAGTCACCTGCTAACCCACAGAAATCACAGTTTGTGGCTGGAGATTCCCCACCCACAGATGTTTTGGATGCACAGGAGGACATGGAGCTGGAGGGATTTTGGGACATGGCTTAGTGGGGGAAGGACCCCAGGCCTGGGAGGTTTTTGGGGCCATCTCTCCTGCACCACGAGTGTGAGAACAGCCCCCAGGGCAACGGAGGTGCCCTGTTTTCCACATCAAGTCCCTGAACCACCCAGTGACATTGAACAGCCCCAACCCCATCACCAGCCAGAACTTTTCCCCGTCCCAGGGTGGTTCTGGGAGGTGCAGCAGCCCCAACCACCCAAATTCTGCTGCTCCAGGGCTGAGCTGCATCCCCCAGCCTTTGCTCTCATCTCCTGGATAAGTACTGATAAAAGAGTGGCTAAAAATACAGAAAAAGCATTTATTTCTGAGGGAAGAATCCCTTGAATTTCACCCCGGCTAATTAACATTTATCCAAAGTGCACTCATCACAAACATACATTAACCTTTGAGGCATCTATAAGAGCAATTGGAAAATATATAATGAGAGTGAGAGAACCCAGAGCACGAGACCTCCCCTCTGAAAATGCCACCCTGGCCTCCTCTTGGATGCATTTTCAAGCAGTTTCCCCTCAATTCCTGGTTTTTCAGTGCTCCCAAAGTAGGTTCTTGACACCTCCCTGCTCAGAGCTGAGGGAATCTCCCACCCACTCTTCCCTCCTCTCCTGCTCCTCCACTGGGAACCAGGCATCAGTTCCTGTGGTAAGCCCAGAGAAAAATGAAGGATTTTGTCCAAGATTTAAATTAAACCAGCAATCAATATCGCTGCTGAAAGCGGAGAAGAGCAGCCATGGCGCTGAGATGTCCTTAATGATTCCAGTCAAAGTCATTAGCAAAGTTACTTCCCTGCCTTTTATTTTATTTATTTTTTTTTTTTTTTAAACTGGGAATGATGAGAGAGCCCTGGCATCCTCAAGGAAAGACAGAGAAACATTTAAAGATGTCTGGAGCTCGGGAGATAAGATGTGGAGTTGGTCTCCATGTGCCAGCTGGGCTGGGAGGGGGAAAGGAAGACTTCAGGGGAAAAAAAATCTGTATTTCTTGACCCCACTTAGCCCATGTGGGGAGGAAATGGGTGAATGGCCACTGCCTGAACATGAAATTAATGAGGATTAACCCTCACTCCTCAGCCTCCTCTTAGATTTATTTGATATATTTTATAGATATTTTACCATGCAAGTATATGAAAATAATATATAAAATGTATCATTATATATTATATATTTCTTTGTAACACAAAATAATATGTAAACTAGATATATAAATATATAGACATACATATACAGATATATATAAAATATAATGTACCTATAGATTGTATATATTTAT
>VXBB01008833.1:149393-171934 GCA_013399915.1 Illadopsis cleaveri | reverse complement strand
AGTTCTGATGGTCAGTGCTCATAGTTCTGATGGTCAGTGTCCAAAGTTCTGATGGTCAGTGCCTAGAGTTCTGATGGTCAGTGCTCATAGTTCTGATGGTCAGTGCCCAGAGTTCTGATGGTCAGTGCCAAGTTCTGATGGTCAGTGCTCATAGTTCTGATGGTCAGTGCCCGGAGTTCTTATGGTCAGTGCTCATAGTTTTTTTCCCAAGAACTTTCCCCACACTTCCCCTGGGGAAGTGCCAACATCCTCCTCCCCACCAAGCCTGTGAGCACAGCAGAGAGATTTCCCCCTGCAGCAGCCTCATCTCATACCCCTGGTTAAAGCTCTGAGCTGGAAAATCAGCTGGAAATCCGCTGGAAAGGCTGATTCCATCACACCCTTCTGTCCAGCCTAAAACTCAGGGAAGTGCTCGACAGGAAATAGATGCCTCTTTCTGTCCTCTCCTTCAGCCTCGGTTGGCAGCCATCCCCTGCAGGGCCATGGAATAAAGAAATTAAGGCTGCAAAACCAAAGAGGGCTTCAATCCTGGCTGGAAATGTGGGAATTACCCAGGAAATCCAGGAGCAGAGGTGCTGTGAGCAGGGAGGGGCTGCATGGAGTGATCTCTGCAAGGAGAGACCCATCAGTGATGGGAAGGGGGGTTCTGACTGGCCAAAAAGTGCAGGCAGCAGAATTTTTAAGCACCCCTGGAGGTGCAGTGCCATTATCAATGTTATCACCAATGTTATTTATCGCAGCAAGTGGCATTAATATTACCACATTTATTAATACATAAAGCTGGAGCGTTTTTACTAAACTGGCTACAAAACTCTGCATTGCTATTAATGCTGACATGAATATATTAATAATACATTAGCACTGGTTTGTTTTGTGGCTTCCACTTCCCTGAAATATGTTTTTCCTCTAACTCGGGGTCCTGCTTGTATTTTGGCAAGGAGTGGGTCTAATCAGGAATCACAGGATCATGAAATCATTGAAATTGGAATAGCTCTGCAAGAGCATCAAGTCCAAGGTATGATCCCCACCTTGTCACTGAGTGACACCTCCAGTCATTCCTTGGATATCTCCAGGGGTGGGCACTCCAAACCTCCCTGGGCAGCTCCAATGCCACCCTTTCCATGCAGAAATTCCTCCTGATGTCCAACCTGAGCCTCCCCTGGCCCAGCCTGAGGCCGGTTCCTCTCCTCCTGTCCCTGTTCCCTGGGAGCAGACCCCAACCCACCCTGTCTGTCTCCCCCTGTCAGGGAGTTGTGGACAGGACCCCTTTTTGTTGGATGCCAAACAAGGATGTGGAACAGCTTCAGTGCTGGGAGAAGAACTGGCTGATGGGGCCAAATCCTGATGCTCAGAGAGGAACAGAGCCATCCAAAAGGGCACATTTCAGAGGGTTACCCCAAAACAGAGGCTGTGGGTGGGGCTGCCACCACTTCACCCCCCTCTCCTGCAAACCCTGGGGTCTGGTTCTGCCCTGAGCATGGCACCCATGTCCAAAACCACGTGGGCCACTCCCACAGAGCAGCCTGGCACACGGGCTTTGTGAGCAGAGCCTCATCAATCCTGGCAGAGGGTAAGTGACGTTCTGCTGGCCTTTCTCCCAAATCACACTCATTCCTCATGCTGAAATCCTTCCCTGTGTTGGCAGCAAAGCTGCAGAACCAAGCAGACACAGCTCCGTGGGCTTGTGCAGGGGGAAGGCAGAGCCACAGAGGAAATGAGGCAGTGCTGGGCTCCCAGGGAATCTCAATGTTCTGTGCAGGCAAAGTCAGGCATGATTGAGTTGGAAGTTACCTAAGGATGAGCTGGACACTTTGAGGAGCACGAGCCATTCATCCTGGATATCAGCAAGGATTTCTTCATGGAAAAGGCTGTCAGGCACCGGAAGGAGCTGCCCAGGGAGTTTTGGAGCCCCCATCCCTGGAGGTGTCCAAGGAAGGGCTGGATGTGACACTCGGTGCTCTGGGCTGGGTGAGGACAAGGTGGGGGTGACAATGCCAAGGTTGGACTCAATAATCTTGGAGGTCTTTTCCAAATCCAATGATCCTATGGCAGAGCAACCAGGTGACATCATCTGCTCTCCAGCCCCTGCTGTGCTCCTCTGAGGTGGTCACCAAGCCCTCCCTGCACCAGCTACAGGGGATGGAAAGCCCAGGGCTGGATCTGCTGAGAGATCCAGACTCCACTGCCCAGGGCAGGACGGACACGGGGCTGCCCCTCCAGCTCCAGCATCAGCTCCTCAGAGCAACGTGCTGCTCCCTTTTCCTCCACCAAGAAAATAGCACCTATTTAGGAAGGCCTTTAAAGTTACCTGGCAGCAAACTCAAACCAAGAAGAAAGCGAAATCCTCAGATCTTAAATAGAAATGATCAAAAAAAACCCTCTGGAAAAAAAAATCTGAAAAAATTAAAGAAAAAAAATCGAAAAGTACACAGCTGACTTTTAACCTCGATGCTCTAAAGTCCGCGAAGAAACCTCTGTTGCTATTGATTTCCACGGAAAATGCTCTGATGTGCTCCGGATGGGTGGCGGGATGAAACATGAGGATCCAGGCGGGGATCGCGACCCCGCTGCCCCTCCCACGTTCCCCCCACGCCCCGCCAACGCCAGCAGAGTGGGAGCTGCTTTGAAATCCATTTTTGGGCTCAAACAAGGCCGGACACAGGCTGCTCCTTCCCGTGGTTTCTTTGAGTCCAAGTTTATTTGCAGCTGGGGATGGGCAGAGGAGGAGCTGCGGCTGCTGCAGCCGGCGGAGCTCCCCGGGCTCCGGCTGCCGGAGCTGGCCGAGTGTAGATACTGCAAGTTCCCAAAAAACCGCTCACTTATCTGGCTGGGGAGGGAGTGCTGCCTTAAATGCCGTGTGTTCAAACAGCTAACACTCGTCTGAGCCTCTGAAAGGCTCTGCGCACTACACAGCCTCGTTTTTAATTCAGGCGTTTTTCCTCCCTCTCAAGAAAAAAAAAAAAATCCTCTATCAATATTCTTTTAGGATTTACTTTCCTCAATGCAGGCACACATTTTCCTCGTTCTTTCTCTCCTCTGGCTGTGCCGTTGCCAAGGCTTGGAGCTTGGGGCTGTGTTTTCGCAAAGAGTTTAAAGGAGGAAAAGAATTCCACTGCTGTAAAACCATCAGGGTTAAAACCCCAATTTCCTTCCCAGCTCTATCACTGGATAAGAGGAGAATCCAGTCATTAGTGACTTGTAAAAGTTTATGGTGAGAATGGCCAGAGCTGAGAGGGGATTGGAGCCTGGATCTCCAGTGAAACCCACTTTCACTCCTTTCCTTTGGTTCCAGACACTGGGGATGACCTGTACTCCTGCACTGAGTGAGCTGGCAATAAGCACTGACCCTCCTTTACTTGACTAAACAAAAGATAATATCTGAAAATGTCAAAACCTGCATCAAAATGAATGGCACTTAGATGCCAAAATAGCTTTGTGTATGTGGCCCTTTAGGTCTTTATCTTGATTCAATATTCTTGGGAAGTCAGTGTGGAGTGAAGGATGGGTTTTCATCTCGGATTTTGCTGACTAGAAGTCATGGGCTGTAGGTAAATCTCACCTGGTAATACCTTACCCGTCAGAGCCCTTTCAAAACCCTGGGTAGCACAAGCATCCATCAGGGCTGACACATTAATTCAAATAGTCTTATTTTCACATCATTTAAGGCCTCTCTTCCCCCTTTTTGTTTTGCAATTGGAAATATTTTCCCGGCACAACACAACTGCCATCCTCATGCTGCTGCCTGCAAGCACAGGGCCCGCAGGGACTGTTTGCATTCCAGGCAGAACCCACCATTTGAAGGGAGTTAGATTTAATCCCACCCAAATACGCATTTTGCTCAGGAGAGAAGGAAAAAATAACATTCTCTTGCTGAGACAAATGGAGCCCAGGTGATGCTGAGGGTGGTGAGGGTTTCTCTGCGCCTCATCCCATCTGCAGGGGACAAAGATCAGTCACAGGAGCTGGGAGCTCTGGGCACAACCTCAGCTGCCACAGTGGGATTGATGCATCCACTGAGCAGAGAGGACAGCGTGTGTTCAGACACCAGATCATCCCTGTGGAGAGGGGCAGGGGCTGCTTGGAACTGCCAGGAGATTTGCTCTGGAGGTTCATGAGACCTACAGGAAAATCAGTGGCCAACCAGACAAGCCCCAAACATCCCAGGTGGTCCTGCTGGGTGGCAGCAAGGTTTGTGTAGGTGACAGGGGACTTTCTGTCCCTCCAGTGACAGCAGAGAGGATGCCAAGGCTCAGGGCTGGGGGTGAGCAGAGAGGGAGAGGCTGGTGCTGTTCATGAATCCCAGTTTGGGTTGGAAGGGACCTTAAAGTCATTCCAACCCCTTTCCATGGGCAAGTTCAGCTGCTTCTTCTCAGCAGAGACAATTTCCTGGCTGTCACTGCAAGGCTGTGCCCACGGGGATGCCCCTCCCAGCAGCACTGCCTGCCAGGACACAGCATTGCTCCCCCAAAATCCCAGACTAGGGGCACCACAAACCTCAGCACTGCCTCTGGAGCCACTCACCCTCTTCTCTGCCAGGTTTAGTTCAGTTTTCCTCTTTTTCAGCCAGATTTGGAATACCTAGAAACCAACTTGCCTTTGGGGATCTCCCCTTTCCGAGCTTCAGGGTAGAGAGACACAAAATAGGTCCCAGATAGAAAATCAGGGACTGCCCATGAGAAAAGCTGCTTTGCTCATGGGGAGAAGACCTGGGGCTCCAAGAGTCGTGGGCTGAGATTTTCTTGATGCCTTAAGTTTGAGCTTTCATGATTTTCAGATTCTGTGCTGCCCAGGGGTGCAGTTCTGAGCTCACAGTCAGTGTCACTCAGCTCTGCACAGAGCAGGGACACAAAACAAATCCTTTTCCTGCTGGAGACCAAAAAAAAAAGTTTCAAGTTTTCAGGCCCAAAAGCACAAACAGGGGTGGACTGAAGGGAGAAAACAAGAAGGATGGGACTTCACAATCTGAAGCTGTAATTGGACAATTAACCCCAATATTAAAATGGACCAAAACTTATAAAAATGTGGGATCTCATGGCTGGTTGTCCATTCTGTGACCATTTTGGGTCCACCTTGGGTGTAGCCCTGGCCAGGCTCTTGTCCTGCCCAAGGTGTGTCCTAAAGGCCTTTTAACAAATATCTCCTTTGTTCTCCAGCTCTNAATATCTCCTTTATTCTCTTGCTCTGTCCAGTCACTGTTCCATGTCAGCCTTCCCAAGGCATCATTCTCATTCTCTTCTTGCTGCAGCTTGGGAAAGTCCTGCTCTGGAGCTGCAACATCACCCCTGAGCAGAGGGAGAGACTGACACCAGCATGAGCTCCCCAGCCAGGGAGTCTGATACAGCTGGTTTATGACAGGCAGAAAAGTCAAATTGCTGAAAATGAAAGCTAGAAGTCAAAAAACGGGGACAGACCCAATGAAAAATGAAGCTTTTATTTTTCTAACATCGATTTTTTCATCAGTTTAAAAAAATGTTCATTTTGAACACTTTCTTTTTCCCATCAGTAAGAAGAAATAAAATCACAGTATATAATAAACATTTCCCTGCTAAAAAAGTTGATTTTGATGCAGCTCCATAGTTCATTTGTTCAGCAGTAACTGCTCCGCTGGATATTCGGATGAACATTTAGGGATGAAATTTAAGGAAAAATAGTTTGCTGAGATTTTTCTTCTCCTGGGTCCTATCCAGTCTGTATTTAGGGAGGGAGCAGCACCAATTTGGCTTAATGGAAAGTCAGCATTCCCCTTCCAGACAACCTGGATGTGGGCACTGCTGCATCCTCTCATCCCCTGGGGTCAGACACGACCCAGAGCAGCCCTGCTCACACCAGCTACAAACAACCTCTGGGCCAAATTGCCTTTGCTCTGCACTAATTATAAAATTAACTTAAACAAGCATAAAATGAAGTCTATGGAGCTGAACTGTTGGACAGACAAGAGATGGAATTAAGTCCCAGGCAATGCATGGGGGGGAATATTGGGATTGTTCAGCCTGGAGAAGACAAAGCTCAGGAGAACCTAATTGTGGCCTTTCAGGACCTAAAGGAGCTGCAAGAAAGATGGAGAGTGACTATTTACAAGGGATGGAGTGACAGGACAAGGGGGAATGGCTTCAAACTGGAGAAGTGGAGATTTGAGTGGGGTATTGGGAAGGAATTCTTCCCTGTGAGGGTGGACAGGCCCTGGCACAGGGTGCCCAGAGCAGCTGTGGCTGCCCCTGGATCCCTGGGAATGTCCAAGGCCAGGTTGGACACTGGGGCTTGAAGCAGTGTGGGACAGTAGAAGATGTCCCTGCCCATGGCAGGGGGTGGGACTGGAGGAGCTTTAAGGTCCCTCCCAACCCAAACCAGTCCAGGATTCTCTGAAGATGAGTTACCTTGTCCCCACACGCATCTGGTGTGGGAAAATTCCCTGGATGTGACTCAGTTTCTCCTTGGCCATNTGTCCAAGGCCAGGTTGGATGGGGCTTGGAGCAGTGTGGGACAGTAGAAGATGTCCCTGCCCATGGCAGGGGGTGGGACTGGAGGAGCTTTAAGGTCCCTCCCAACCCAAACCAGTCCAGGATTCTCTGAAGATGTGTTACCTTGTCCCCACACGCATCTGGTGTGGGAAAATTCCCTGGATGTGACTCAGTTTCTCCTTGGCCGTGAACCAACCTGAGCTACTTCCCAAGGGCTGAAGGCAGTGGAAAAGCCAGAGCAGAGAGGTCCTACAGCCTGGGGAAGTGGCTCCGGTCCTGCCCCACTCCCATTCCTGCCCCTGGAAGAGCCCATGAATCACTCCCGACAAACACAGCCCTGCAAACAGACACTTGATTAAGAGTTCTTTGCTCCTACATTGAAACTGAATACAAAGCTTTTTTTTTTTGGCCCTAAGAAGCAGAAAAGCGCTTTGGATCCACTCCTTTTCTCATCCCTTTGTATGATCAATCATGGCAGCATTATTCTGCCCTCAAATGCTTCCAATGAGAGGGGATATCAAAGTGGGGTTTCCTGGGTGAGCTTTAAAATGTCTCACGGTTTCTCAGCCCATTTTCTTCTCTTTGTGTGGTGCATCTCCCTCCCTCCTCTTCTTTTCTTCACTCCAGGAAGGCTGAGATTTCTTTTTAAGCAAAGAAAAAGTGGGTTTTTTTTCTTGTCTTCGTTCTGCTGCTACTTCCTCAGTGATTCCTCCTTCCTCTCTCAGGCCCCTGAAGCAGCACAAAGAATGAAATTCTGGAGAGTTTCAGCACCATGGGGTCCTGCCCATGGGCTGCAGGTGGCAGTGGGGTTGAAGGAAGGGCTGGCACAGGCTGAGGTGAGCAACTCTGATGCCATGGGAAGGCTGACCAGGAACAGAGACTGGACAGAGCTAAAGAATAAAGTAGGTATTTATTGACTAAAGAATAAAGTAGGTATTTATTGAAAGGCTTCTAGGATACACCTTGGGCAGGACAAGAGCCTGACCAGGGCTACACCCAAGGTGGACCCAAAGTAGTCACAAAATGGCTGACTGGTCATGAGATCCCACATTTTTACAAGTCTTGGTCTATTTGCATATTGGGGTCCAACTGTCCAACCACAGCTTCAGGTTATGAGATCCCATCCTTCTTGTTCCTCCCTTCAGTCCACCCTTGTTTGTGCTTTTAGGCCTGAAAGTTGTCCTTGGTCTCCAGCAGGGAAAGGACCTGTTCTGTCTACCCACTCTGTGAAGGCAGCTCACCAGCACCCAATATGAGGCTCAGAACTGCACACCTGGGCAGCACAGAACCTGAAAAACATGAAAAGCTCAAACTGAAGGGATCAACTCCTTCTAGCACAGGGGCATCTATGGACAGGAATTGGCAAAATCAGCTGGGAGGCAACAGCAGGAGTTCCCGGGCTTTGCACTGGTGTCAGAAGGGCTGGAGAAGACACAAACATGTCTTCTCCTGGTCCTGAGTGTCTCCAGAGAGGAGACTACTCATCCTCCCTGGGCAGCCTTTCCAGTGCTCTGACACCGTCCTGGAAAGAAGTTCTCCCTCAGTTCCTCCTGCTCCTCCACCAGCTCTGCCACACCCCCTCACCCAGCACAGCAAGGCTGTGACCTCCAGCAGCTCCTCCAGAGTAATTAAACACCAATTTCTGAGCCCAGTGTCACAAGCATCTCACCCTCGGTAACCCCAGCAGCAAATCCAGGTTCAGGGCAGAGTCTTCAGTCAGGATGATTTATTCTGGCAGTGATTAAATGATCTTAACAATTTTCCAGACAGCCATCATACATCCAAGGGTGTTTATGATGAAGACCAGGAACAAAAAGGCAATTTGTTTAGTTTGTTTTTATCAGGATGGGCCCAGGGACCCCAGAGTTGTTAAGAGAAGAAAAGCCAGCTCCAAAAAAGCCAGAGCTGCTTGATTAGAACAGGCACCACGAGTGGGCTTCCTCCAGCACAGCAAAAGACTTTCAAAGGGCATAAATCAAAAACTGCAGGAGCGTGAAATTCAACCAAAGCAAGTCAAATGAGGTGTCCAAAGCCCTGGGCACGAGGGGCTTTCTTTAATAGCTTTGGTGACCTTTAGGGGTGGGCAACCTCTCATGAAATGAGAATTTCTCTGTTTGCATGGCTTCTCTGTAGGTAAGCTGCATGTGTAAGCTGGCAGAGAGGGAATAAGGGAGGGGCAGGGATGGGAATCGAGCTTTGAATGAGAACAGCCAGGAGAGCTGGAGTGCCATGAACTCACATCAGCTGGAAGAGCTCATGGCCTTAAACCACCCTGCAGGTCCTGTGAGACCTTGGGAAGTCAGAGTGAGGGCAGAGGTGGTGGGGAAGGAGGAAGAGGATGGCAGCAAAGTTGAAGTCTTTGGAACACCCCATTCCAAAGGCGCCAAGATCCAGCTCTGCTCCCGCTCACAGCGCCTTGGGAATTGATTCAACACCATCACCAAAGCCTCGGGGCTCTGCTTTTCCCAGCCTGGCGCTGTCACAGGGACACATCAGACGCCACGAACACCACGTGCAAAAGCAGCTTTGGTGTCCCATCCCCAGGAACAAAGCCCTGCTGAACAAACCCGTACATCCCGTGGAAGCTCGGCTTTGCTGGGAGTGCAGAAGCACTTTGCAAATCCACACCTCATCTTCTATTCCATTTAAATGATCTACCATCTTTAGCAGGGCTGAGCCTCTCCAGAGCCTGTATCCAAGGCAACGGGAGCTACCAGGGAAAAAATGGATCCAAGAAGTTATTAAAATCACAATATCCTTTCTGAGCAAGGTAGAGATAATGAGCGTGTTCCGCCGGCTCCGGCACCATGGGCTGGCTCCCAGCTCCTGCTGGGTGCAGCTCCTGGCTGCTGACCCAACTCCAGCTTGGGGGAGGCATTTAAAGTCCTAAAGCCACGCAGCAGCACATCCACATCTCCAAACCTCAGCCCAAGCCCCAGAATTTATTCACTGCCTGAAGAATCGCTCTCCAGCATGGGACAGCAGCATTAGGAAGGGGCTTGGATTTCAAATTTACAGATATTTGGGCAATTTTAAGATGCTGGGGAATCAGTAGGTTGCAAAAAGGAAAACTGAAATACTGCCCTCGTGGCACCTCAGATCAGTGAGCCACAGATGAGGCTGGGACCCCAGGATTGTACATTCCTTGGCATGTGCTTCCCTTTTCCACCCTGCAAGAGCGAGCACGGAATGTGATGAGCCCAGCCCCCAACGGTCCTGATGTTTCTGATCCCAGAAACGCCCCAGACTTTGCTGGGAGAGGTGAGAGGCCCTGGCTGGCAGGCTCTGTGTGCTGTATCCCGGCTCCAGGGCTGTGCTGCAGGGATGAATCAGCTCCGTGTGCGTTGCCAATTGCGTTTACAATCCCCAGGGCGAGCGGAACGCGTTCAAACGCCGGCGCTCCGCGTGCGCCCGGCACAGGGCAGCACCTCCCGGAGTCAGGCTGAGAAAACCATCCTGCTGTAATTTGTTTGGATGTCTCAGGACCCTGGAGCCTCCGTTTCCATCCCAGAAACTCCTGTGGGAGTTGAAGACAAGCTCCCACTGATTTTACAATGAAGGGCAGCTTCGCCTTGCGAGCTCAAAGTCAAAGTCTGGGATTATCTTTCCTCCCCACCTCTCCAGAGCGACGCGCGACGTTAAAGATTTGATTTGCAAAGAGATTGTGCAAACATTTCCCTTTATCCATCCCTCTGTTTGAGCTCAGAGATTTTAAAGCAAAATGCTGATCTCTCCTGGGATTTATACTGAAACCAACAGAGTCGGCTGAGCGTCAGTTCCATAAACTGCATCCATATTTGCTAAAAAAGGGACTGGATTCTCCTCAAAATAAGCCCAGGAGCAGCCTGAGAGTGGAGGTGACCACTTGAAGAGTTGCCAGTGCCTCCAGCAAACCCACAGCAAGCCTTAGTGCTGAATTCCCGAGAACAAGGAGATCTTTGTGGATGCTGAATTTTGCCACAAATATTTACAGAGCCACAGAGAGCAGTTTTCAAGCAGAGCTAGGTAATTAATAGGCAATTAATGCCTGGTACTAACGTGCAGGCTGACACCTAAACCACCTCCCTGGGCAAAACTGTGGCAGCTCCACCTCAGCCACCCCCCCACATCTGCATTTCCTGGCTCCACCCTGGGCACCAGAGCAATTTGTACCAGCACCACTGCATCTGCACACAGTCTGTCTTGTATAATTACAGCAGCGAAACAACTGGAACACTTGATGATATTCCTCAGCTTGCAAAATTCTACCAGGATCGCTTTTAAAATGATGATCAACCAGAATTCACAGCTTCTATCACTGAATCGTTAATTCGGTGGGTTTTAGTGTATTTTTCAAATGAAATGTTCAGCAAAGAGTATTTATTCATCCTTCATTGCTTTCTAGCCATAAAAATAATCAAATTAAATTCCACTCTCAAATTCAAACAAGACTTTAGAGGCAGAGACAGTCAAAACAAGCGTACGAGAACAGCACAAATGTTCACGGGCACTTGCCCACCCATTTCGGATCAAAACTCCAGGCTTTGATCACTGGGTTAGTTTGGCAAATCCTGCTGGAATAATAGGAGCAAAACCGCCTCATTAGAAAAGTTTGGACCTTTTTCTTTGGTTTTCCCGTGCTCCAAAATCAATATTTTGGTGGCAGTGCTTGTCAGACAATGTGTCAGCAGCTTCCCCGTCACGCCACAGCACCAAGTACCAGCACCAACCTCCGTTCCTCTGAAGAGATGATCACAGCAATGCCCCAAAGGCCCAAACCTATATTTGTTTCTCTTCCTTTCATCCGCCCTGAGCTAAAATATTTATGAGGTTTCTCTAAACTGCAGGCCTGGAGCATTTATATCTGCTGGGTTAAACACCCACACACCCACTCGGAGCTGGGCTTTGGGCTTTGCTGCCCCTCCAGCCTCTCTGTGTGCTCTGGAATGTCCCTGGAAGCTCTGGAATGTCCCCGAGCTTCCCCATTTTGCTTCCTGCAGTCCCTTCCCGGTGTCCATCACCCAGGAACAGGCTCTGCACTGCTCTGGCACAAGGAGCATCTCCCCAGCACCACACCGAGGTGACCTGGCTGTGTCCTGGTGCAGTGACAAGGGGTAAAGCTGGCAAAGGTAAATGCAAAGCTGCTGCCATTGAGGGAATCTTCCAGGAAGCCTCTTGGGGCTCTTGTCTCAAGCCTGACTTGATGCTGAGTTTACTGGAAAGTGAAAAAAAAGGAACAAAGTGAGGGGACATGTCCCTCCACTGCTCCCAGTTTGTCACTGTGTGAGGGAGCACTGCCTGCAGCCCGAGTTTTGAGGGGCAGATGGGAAGTTTTGGGGTGCTCAGCTCCGTGTCAGTGATTGAAGTAATTCCCTCTGCCCTCAGACAGTGACAGGACTTGCAAGGAACCAGGAGGGATCTCCTCTGCAAGGGCCAGGAGGGAGATTTTCCTGTTCTTTTGCCTTTTCTTAAAGGGATGCAAATAAGGGAAGCAGCAGCAATCAGGCTGCCGGCCCCAGGACAGCTTCTCTGGAGCTCATTCTCCTTCACCGTGGGGGTTTGATGAAGGCAAACTTGCCCAACTCGCTGCAGCACATGCGGAAAGAGCCTGTTTCCAAGGAAACAGGGACCTTTTGCATGTCCAGCATGTGGTCAGAGAAGGAGAAAGGTTGTGAAGACAGAGCCTGCCCTCCTCCGTGGCTGCTGCTGCCTTCCTTCCCTCCCTCCTTCCCAGGCAGGGTCGGAGCATTCTCAGCTTCCCTGCAGTGTTGGGGTGCTTGTTTTAATCTGGAGAAGTAGGAGATGGGCAGAGTTCATCTCTGCATCACCTGTCAATTTTAGGGACCATGGCATCCCCCCAAAAAAGCAACACCTGCAGCCATAAGGAAGCTGAAAATCCAGGCAGGACTGGGTTGCTCGTTGGAGCAAATTGCTCCAAACCAGGAGCCAACCCCGAGGTTTTGCCAAGCCCAAGGTTTTGCCACTTCTCCAGCCGGGGATAGGCAGGAGTAACATCCTCCCTGAGACCCTGTGCAGCGAGGCGTTTACAGGGTTGTTTTTAGGCACCTTTTGGGGCCACCCTGGGCAGATACTGCCAGAAATGAGGGGCTTTGCCCACGGAGGGGCTGCAGCAGATGTGATCCAAGCTCTCTCCTGCTGGGAAGCTCCTGGCTCCGAGCTGTGCGTGGCTCCGGCTGCATCTGCAGCTCCACGTTTGCAGACACTGTCTGTGTCTATAATTAATTAATGTTTGCACAGAGCTTTTAAGATAAAGTGGCATCTAAGTACCAACTATCATTATTATTAGGCCCATCGTGATTCCAAGCCATCAAAAGGCAGGAAATTGGGGGTTTTAAGAGCCTGGCAGCCTGGTCACAGCAGCGCTGCTGCAGCTCACGGCTTTGTGCTCAGGGTTTTACTCGGTGGAGTGAGTTAAGTCAAAAACGTCGACGGGAGATTTGCAGACTGAGCCCAGAATTTACTGATTTTGTGTCTTGAGGGGAGAAATCTCTGATGAAAGGGACCTTCATCAGGGAGTCGGGAAATAGAAATCTCCTTAATGCAATAACCCTAGGGACCTTCAAGGCCCCTTCCCAGGCAGGTGCACCCCGGCTGGGTGGCAGCAGTGCCATGCCCTGCTCGGTGGCAGCTGGGACTTGTCACCTCCTCCACGGGCTGCCACTCAGGCAGAGGTTTGTCCCCTCCGCGTTCCCATTATCAGCACTGAAAATCGACTACAAAAGTACTAATTTCAGCGGAGTTCATTTGAAATGTCGGCCTCTAAGAATTGAGGAGGACTAATTAGGAAGGGGGAATGGGAACGGGGATGTCGGGAACTTCAATTTCGCTCAGTGCAGCCAACCCTGAAGGGAATCCGGAGCTCGTAATTAGCGACACGCCTTTAATTTGACTCCCAATTTGAATCACTAACCCTGACAAAGGCGTGCTAATGCCAGGCCCAGGTGTCCTGAGGTAAGATGCTAATTGGGGGCTTCAGTGGGTGAGGCTGGGGGTGAACAATCCATCCCAAGTACTGGTTTCACTGGGGTGCAAGAGGGGCTGAGCCCCCACTGGAGCAGGGAACAGCAAAGGGGTGTCAGAAATTTCATTTAACTGCCCTTGCATTCAATCTGTCTGAGTTCTGTGCCAAGAAAGGAGAGAAAGAAAGGAGAGAGGGACACAGAGAAGGGAGGGCTGAGAGGGCAGAGGCTGCTGCATCCTTCCCCCAAGCCAAGGCTGGCACACAGGTGCCTTGAGCTCTGCCAAGTCCCCACCTTGTGCTTCACCTGCTGCTCTTCACCTGGTCACCAGCAGAAAGAGAATAATTTATTCCTTTTGCTTCCAGCACTGCTTTTATCCTGTTTCAAACCTTTTTGTTTCGTGCAGGATGCCGGATCAGGACAGGCTTGGGACCATCTCCCCTTCCCTGTCTACAAATCACAGATCTGGAGCTCAAACAGACACAACCAAGCCCTGCCAACAATCCCCACAGTCCCTTCTTCTATCTGTCCCACAACTCAGAGTGTTTCCAGCCCCTGGTCCATAAACCCTGTTCTGTCTCCCCAGTACCAGCATCCACACGGGATCACAAACACCCCAAAGGTTTGGACAAGGTGAGGACCTTCCCATGTCCCCCCAATCCTGTAGGATCCTGGAGAACCCAACTGAGCCACTGGTGGTTCTCATAACCCACTTGCTGTGGCTCTCCTGGTTCTGGGCAGACACCAGTGGGCAGTGGGACTGAGATGGGAAAGTCAAGTGCTGGTGCTCCCTCCCTGTCTCAGGTTTTCCTTTCACCAAACACCTTTTAGGAGGTAATCCAAAAAGTTCTTGGATTCCTGGAGGTTGTGGGACTCTGTGACACTGAACTCCTTAGGGATCCATAGCCCTTGTGGAGTCCTGTGATCTCCAAAGCAGCCAGAGCCCTTCAGCCCAGCTGTGCATCCAAAGAGCTTTGCTGGATTATTCCCAAAGCCTGCGTTCCTCTTCAAAACATTCCCAGGAATGGAGGGATCAGTTCCTGAAGTGTCCACTAGTTAACCACCTTCCCTGTTAAAAAAGTCACCACTGTGACTGGCTTGGATCACTTGAATTTCCCTGTTCATTATTTTAACATCTCTGTGACACATTTTAACCCCTCTGTGACTGGGTTCTCCCAGTGCAGGTGCCTGCTGGGCCCTGGAAGGGTTCCACAGAGCCCACCCAGGGCTGGGAGTCTGCAGTGGGGTCTCTCCTCACCCTCAGGGCAAGACTGAAGGCTGGATCCCGCCTACACACCCACCTTTCACCTGCCAGGGCCAGGATGTTGTTTCGGAAGCCGCCTGTGAAAACTGCTCTGAGATATCAATGCTATAATTTTATCTCCCCGCAGAACTGACAGGCATATTTCAACAGGGCTATATTATCAATTATAAGCCTAACAGAGCGTGTTCTCCCATCTGATTGTTGGGAAAAATCACTTGTCAAGGGCTGGTAAAGACCACAGCTGTCTCCTTGCTACAGACAGCCCCGTGCGAAGCTCCTGAGGTACAATGCTTTCTCTTTTGCTTCCTTTCTTCTTTTTTTTTTGTTCCTCTCTGCTCTAATAGGGGAGAACTGAATAAAGTGATTTCTATAGTGCCTTTACCCCGACAGTGTTTCTCACAGCAAAGCCTTAGATCCTGGCAGTGCAGTGCCAACGTTAATCAAACACCGCCATGGGCACGGGGTGGGAAGAGCTGAGACAGCCCCGTGGGCAGGATCCTCCCCTTCCTCCCAAAACAGGGGCTTTGCTGTTTTCACAGCAGTTTCCTACACAAGAGGCCATAGCCAGGGCCCTCCAGTTCCTCCTGGGAGCAGAGCTGGAGCCCCATCCCTGCTTTCCCTCTCCTGCAGCGCCCAGGGGCTCATCCCTGGCACATCACCTCTCCCTCCCAACCCTGATATGATCCTCTCCCAGCACAGGCCGTGGGTCTCCCTCAGAGATACGGAGTGACAACACTTCCCACCACGTTTTGTGCTCTGGTGGCGTCACCATCCACGAGGACATGATGCCAATTAGAGCTACTTCCAGGCAGGGCGATGCCAATTATAACCACTTACAAACAGGACGGGGGGATTTCTAATTATTAAAAAGCTTTAGTGCCTTAAAAAGCTTCAACAAGAGAGTGAGAAAGAAAAGACTTAATCAGTTTTGCTTTGGAGTTGCCTCAAATTTGTAATTCAATCAAACCTCCCATAGCAGGAAGGATGTCTTTCTGATATTCACAGGAGCTTTCCAGGGGCTATAATCTCTGAGAGATTTATTCATACTTTCTGCATTAGCTTAAGACTGTTTTGGAAGAAACATCTCTCCCTCCCTCCCATCAGCAGAGCTCGAGAGAAGACATTAATATTAAAACAATTCAATTACTGTGACTCGGGGAGAACACGGGGCCTGGGGAAGGGCTGCTCGTGCCAGGCCAGCCCTCTCCTCTGTCCCGATTCCCCTGCTCCTTGTTCTCAAAGAGTTTCCTGAAAAATGGAACAGAGCTCCTGAAGACTGAGAGGAGAGAGCCCAGCTCGCTCTCCACACACACAGCTCAGGGGGTCACACTGCTGCTTGTGAGCCCTGAGCTCCTGGGGACACCCCAGGTGACACCAAAGCTTCCCAGCACTGCTTTGGGCTCCAGGGCATCCTCCCAGCCCACTCTTCCTCCTGCAGCTTCAACTCCAAATGAAGTCAACAATCCCAAAATCCCAGACAGGTTTGGGTGGGAAGGGACCTTAAAGCTCATCCCATTGCACCCCTGCCATGAGCAGGGACACCTTCCACTGTCCCAGGTGACTCCAGGCCCTGTCCAGCCTGCCCTGGGACAGGCAGCACCCCAGGATTCCAGGACAGTCTGCACAGGGCTTTGAGGTGCTTCGAAAAGCCAGTCCTGACTTTTTGTGTTTCCAAATCACTCATGCAGCCCCTGAGGAGGGTGGGTGCAGCCCCTTGGCCATCAGCAGCACCTGGCAGGAAACAGCTGGACTGAGACTGGGAGGAGGAGGAGGAGGAGGAGGAGGAGAAGGAGGAGACTACTTCGTGGGGGGGGAGAAGGATAGGGAGTACTTTACACTTCAAAAGACACATCATCTCCTTGCTTCACAAGATCACAAGGAAGAAGGAATAGCAAGGCTAGAGGATAGATTAACCTTCCTTCTCCCTGCTGCTTCCTTGTTCTATCCAATCCATCCTTCATGCACCAGCTAATTAAACATGAAACAAGGAGAGGGGGTGCTGAGCCTCATCAGCTCAGCTCTAGGTGCAGCAGTCCTGCTCCTTCAGCCTTGCAGCAGGGAATGCTCTGGTGCAGGTGCTGCTGCAGGGGAGGCCCAGAGGGGACACACCTGCACACCTGCACCCTCACAGGCAGCACTGCCCATCCCTCACCACTCTGCTGTGCCTTCCTGCCACAGAATCAGAGAATCTCAGCGTGGTTTGCGTTGAGAAGGTCCTCAGAGATTTTCCAGTGCCACCCCCTGCCATGAGCAGGGACATTTTCCACTATCCCAGGGTGCTCCAAGCCCCATCCAGCCTGGCCTTGGACACTTCCAGGGATCCAGGGGCGGCCACAGCTGCTCTGGGAATTCCATCCCAGCCCCTCCCCAGCGTCACAGGGAGGAATTTCTTCCCAATCTAACCATCTTCCCATTTCTTCCCATCTAACCCTGCCCTTCTTCACTGAAGGCCATCCCCCCTTGTCCTGTCACCCGAGCCTCTTTCAGGACACCGAGCTGAGAATTGCTCTCGTTGTTGCTGTAATTTCTGACTGTAAGAACACAGCCTCAGCAATCCAATCAAACCCCAGTGCTCCTGATTTACAGCAGTACAAGAGGTGGATGCTGAGCTGCCTCTGGAGAAGAGGATTCTCACGACCCGAGCTGGCTCCCAGCAGGCTCTGTCTGCTGCGCGACACGGTTTGTTCTCAGCCAGATAAACCTGGCACACGACCCTGCAGGGCCAAGGGGAAAAGCCTTTGCAGAGGGAGGGCAGCTCAGACACGACCCCTGTGCAGTCAGGGGATGCTCATCAGTGCTGATTTTGTTAATGAGCTCGCTGCTGAGGGCTGAGACCCGACAAGCTCATTGGAAACAGAGCCTCGAGTTCAGCACAGCTCCCAGCTCTGCTGATGAAGGAGTCAGGAGTGGCACGAAATCCAGCTGATGGCAGGGAAGAGGGATCAGATTTTGCAGTGGAAAGGAGTCAGACTCTCAGCTGTCACACTCATCTGCACATCTCTATCCATAAATCCAGAGCGGTGACATCTACAGCCCTCTCTATCAACATCCACGTACAGAAAGGCGAGAGTACTTTGAGAGGGAAATAACATCGCTGTGATGAGATTGTTTGATCTCCCTCCCCGGCTCTCAGGGGCAGCAGCCTGAGAGCTGGAGATGTGCAGAGCAACTGCCAGCAGAGGGGAGGAAGGCACCAACACGGGAGCCTCTCTTTTCCCTGAGGATGCTGTTATTTTTCCAGCTTGCCAGTTCCAGTGAGTGCCTGCTGCATGTGTGTGTGCATATGCCAGTGCTCTGCCCGGGAGAAAATGTGCTTTGGGATCATCTAGAAGAGGCACAAACTCATCCTGCCCACACAGCCAGGCTGAGGCTGCCCCAAACACAACTTGGCAAGAAGAGGAGCTGGGAAGCTGCTCCCTGCCCTGGTGCCTTCCTCCCATCAGGACACTTCTCACGCTCCCAGGTGAGACCTGGCATTCTGCTGTGCCAGAGGGATGGAAAAAGGGCAGGCTCCTTCATCCATGCAGGCAGCAACAGCAGCTCCAGGCATGGGGAAGGGCCAGGAGCCAATTTACTGCCAGGTACCACACACTTTGTGACTGTGAGTTTCTATTTTTAACCTAATGATGGGCCCGTTCTGTTCCCTTCTCTGGTGTCACCTCACCAGGGGAGTTATTACAGCAAATTCCAACCCAACACCCACCCACTGGGATGAGGTGGCCAGGGAGGCTCTTGGCATTCTCTGACCTCCCCCCTCACTTTGTGACTCAGGAAAAGGGGAACAAAGAGACTTTATTTTGCAAAGTGAGGTGAGACCTTCAGGGAAGCGACAGATTTCTTTTGAACACGTGTGAAGCACAGTGTATCCTTACTTATCAGGGAGCCTGGAACACAACTTGCTGCTCCCCACATCGACACCTCGGTGTGTTTGTCATCAGAGAGGCAGCTCTGCAGAAAGGAGCTGCCTCTGCCACTCCAGATTTGGTTGCTTGTAAGAAAAGCAGGAAGTTTTGGTTTTTTTCTATTACTGCCACCCAGCCCATTTTCTCCAGTTCCAAGCCTTGCTCTCCCTCCCTCCCACATCAATGCTTCACCTCAAAAATATCCTGGCTCGGAGTTTCCAGCTTTTGTCTGCGTCATCAGAACAATCAGATTTTCATCTTTTTGTGTGTGTGTGTGTGCTAAAAACGTGTTTACCTTGTTGTAATCCTGAGTGGGGCATTCTGAGGACTACCTAGATCTGAGGATTACATAAATCAAGTCAGACCACACGTCTGAGGCCCAGCCTGGCTGTGCCCAGAGCAGCAGGGCTGGCAGCTGATCAAGGGATGGAAATGCCCTTTCAGGTCTGCTCTCACCTGGCTCAGCAGCTCCTCAGAGAGGGCTCTTTATTCCCAAACTTTGCCACCACAGAGGTTTGGGTACTGCAAAGGCAGCACAATGACCTCGGAAAAGACAACAGGAATGATTTGACTGGAATGGAATCAAGGGACTGAGCTGCATTAACAACAGGAAATTGCTCAGAGAAAGAGCTTGCAATAACAGGCAGTTCTCCTGTCCCATGGCAACTGGGGATTAAGTGTGCGTGTAGATAGGGGATAAACACACAGATCTGATGTGAAAAGCAGAAATTTACCTAAAAACAGTTCCTCTGTCTTCAATCCTCCCTTATCTGCACTGTTTTTCGAAGCCACCTGCTCTTATCTCCAAGGGGCTTGCTGATTCCAGGTGGGAAGGATTCATTAAGGAGGAAGGACAGCTCCAGCTTATCCAGTGTTTTCTGTCTGCCCCAGAGGTGCAGCACATCTGGAAAGGAGTGCTGGCACCCTCTGGGAGCTGCTCAGGCTCCCGAAAGAGCTTCCTTAGGAGCAAAGCATTTTGTGCCTTCCCAGCAAATTCAAGCCCCCTCCCTGGCCTTGTGTCCCAAAGGATCGGGACATTTCCAGAGAATATCCCAAACCACAAAAAACAAACTCCACAATTGCACCCAGTGATTCACAGGGTCAAGCAGCATCCAGGCTCCTTTCCTGAAATTGGGAAAGGGTCCAGGCAGGACTGGGCCTGAGCCCCTCCCAGGGCTGCTTTCCTCTCCCCAGTCATTGCCACCAGAAGGACAACTGGGGAATTCCCAGCCAAGCCACCTCTCCCACATCCAAATCCTCCTCAGCTCCTCCCAGCCCCAGGTAATCCTGATGAATTTTCTGAAATAGTCCATAAGAAACTGAAAACGAGTCTGGAAGGTCTGATCTCTGAGGTAATTTACTAAATAGTCCATAAATGTCTAATTTAACAGGAGCCATCCCACCTTGAAATCACTGCCTGGAGAGTTCAGGAGCATATTTCCTTTTCGTAATGGAAAAGATAGAAAAAGAAATTCAACAACTCCTTGAAACTGACAACTTTGTTTAAATTCCTTCCAGAATTGTGGTTTCATACCAGGAGACCCAGGCCTGCTACTAGGACATCTTTTTTCCAGGAAGATGACAATTTAATTGAGCCAGCATTCTTCATGGAGCAAAAAAAGGGCACGGGGACATCTGAACTGACACGAGGAGTATTTCAGTAAAACACTCACACGCTCCATCCTGAGTGTATGCTCAGCCCTGCTCCTGCTCCACGTGTCAGGAATGCCATGCCAGCCTGCAAACCCAAGTGCAGCTTAACAGATGAGCTTGAAGACCTCAAACGACCAGCAGGCCAGACCCCATCCCTCACAAACTGCTTTCCACTCCAACTGAGGCCAGCTTGTCCCAGATGAGGATCCAGCCTAAGATATCCTGCTCAAGCATTAAATTGGAGCTGCATCCTCAGCACACCCTTGAGCCACTGCTCCTCCCAGCTGCAGCAGCAGGGTGGAGGTGCCCCAGTCACCAGAGATCTCCTGCTTTGCCCTTTCCCTCCACTTCAAATGTCCCATCTCAAGTGCCAAAGGTGACATTAAGCAAAGCTCTGTTGCCTCTGCTCTCCTCCCTGGCTATGCTGGAGCCTCGAGGCAGCACTGAGTGAGGCCGTGTCACTGCACAGATGTGTCACTTTTGTCACTGCAGGCTCCAACTGGGACAGAAATAGGTAGAAATTAGTGGCTGACAGGAAAAAAAAATAAATCTTAATATATCCACTTGCTCCAGAGGGTCTGTGAGACACAGCAGCAGCAGCCCCTGGGTAAAATCAAGTCTTGCACAGGCAAGAGCCTCCATGGGCTGAGCACAGCTGGGAGAGGCACCTCAGGAGCTGGGGCTGATGTGGCTGCACAAAATCCCTCAGGATGGGAGTGATGGGGTCATTCCCACTGGTGCTGACAGCAGCACGAGGAGTTTTGGTGTTGCTGGGCTGAACAGAGGGGTGAGGAACCCCAGGGCACCATGACACCTCGACAAAAAGTGCTGGTTCCTTCAGCCAGGCTGCACACAGGGCCTGAGGCAGTCAGTGGGGTTTTTAACAGAATATGGGATAACAAGGTTAATCCACGTCCTGTTATGGTCACACAGTGAGGTGTTGGCAGACTGGGAAAAGAACAAATTCATAAAATCATCATAGAGTCACAAAATCCCAAGAATGGTTTGGGTTGAAGGGTCATGAAATCCCAGAATGGTTTGGGTTAAAGGGACATAAAACCCCAGAAGAGTTTGGGTTGAAGGGACATAAAATCCCAGAAGAGTTTGGGTTGAAGGGACATAAAACCCCTGAAGAGTTTGGGTTGAAGGGACATAAAACCCCTGAAGAGTTTGGGTTGAAGGGACATAAAATCCCAGAAGGGTTTGGGTTGAAGGGACATGAAATCCCAGAAGGGTTTGGGTTGAAGGGGTGTTAAAACTCATCCCATCCACCTCTCTGCCACGGACAGGGACATCTTCCACTGGACCATCCAGCCTGGGCTTGCTCTCTGGTTTTCCCAAATCCATAAAACACAATCCCAGCTAAAGGGGCACCACAAACCCTGCCTGTCCCCACCTCTCCCCTCGTGCCACACTTCCCATTTCAAGAGGAGAGATTATTGATTGTTGAGCCTGTTGCACAGGCTGGCATGATTTATTGAAGCATTTGCCAATAAACACCAGGATGGGAGGTTGTTTTTCCAGCATTCCCACAGTGGAGCACTAGAGGAAACAATAACCAGCCCTGTGATTGTTACTGTGGGACTTCTCCTGCCAATTACACTGAGTTACAAGTTTCAGTTATGGGATATAAAATAATTAACTTCATGAGGTCCAAGAAGAATTGCTTGCTCTCCATGAAGGATCTTCTTCCTCTGTTTTTTTTTATGCCAACACAATCTATAATGATCGGAGCTCAAAAAAAACCACTCTGCAGATTCCACAGAACTCAGTATTTCATCACTTCTGCTGCTCACCACGATTTTAATAACAAAAACAGGTTGTCAGGGTCATAAACCCCAGGTGAACATTCCCTTCCTGCCCACATTCCCATGGCAGGAACAGGATTTTCAACCAGCAGAGCACTGCATGAAAACAAGGTGCATTTTTGCATGAAAACATCAAAGTGCATTTAGCAACAGCTCTGGGAGATTTGTCATATAAGTTTGAGCTTAATGAAAATAAGAATCAAATTGAGGCTCTTGCGAAGCCTTCCTTGGGATTTTTCAAGTGATGAGATTTAATTAAAAGTAAGCAAGGAAAAAAGGGAAGCATTGCATGGACTAAGAGGAATAACCCAGAACTGCATTCAGGACAGTGTGAGCAATGAAGAGCAGCGAGCTCTGGTGGGGAAGGAATTTTCTCAGGGATGGTTTCAGCTGAGAGCCAGAGCAGCCTGAGGGATCTCTGCAGGCTGGAGGAGCCTCCTCCTGCCCCTCTGCTTGAACTGGGATGGAAAGGGGGTGAGGGCTGGGGCACAACAAAA
>VXBB01008833.1:98629-140535 GCA_013399915.1 Illadopsis cleaveri | reverse complement strand
GAATTCCTTCCCAATATCCCATGTGACCCTGCCCTCTGCTAGTGGGAACCCATTGCCCCTTGTCCTGTCACCCCAGTTCCTGACGTGGAGTCTGTTAGAATTAATCTCATTCTGATTTTCAAGTAGCATTTTTTTTTTATTATCTCCTTATTTATTCCACTCCTTTGTCCCCACACAGTGCCCAGGCTCCCTGACAGATGCAGTCACACTGGACAGGCCAAAGCTTGGGAGGTCCACAGACATCTCATCACCTACAGGCAGAGCCCCAATTCCTGATCCCCGCTATGTGGAAAACATTCCCCCAGCTCTCTGATCAGCTCACAAGAATTAATCAATCTCCTGTTCTATAGAGCAGACCAAACAAAATGTTGCTATTGCCATTTCTCTCTGGGCTCACAGATGGGCTGTGACTTCACGGGAGCATTAACAACCCCACCAGGGCCCCCAACCATCCATAATTCAGGGAGGGGAAGCGAGAGGCAGAGTTTAAATTCTCCCCAAATTCAGGGCTGTGCCTGCAGTAATGAATTTGCAAAGGCAAGAGGAAGCAGAATTGTTCAGAACGATCCTTTCCCAGCCCAAATGCACAGAGATGGAATCAGAGGATCATTAAGGCTGGAATAAAACCTCCAAGATCATCAAGTCCAACCTCTGAAAATCTTCAAAATCTGCATGGTTTTAGTGCCTATTGAGAGAACTTTCTGCAGCTTTTCAAAAATTATCAGAACAGCACTTTTGGGGCAAAAATCTGCAGTTTGGCACAGAAAGAATTTGTTTCCTTTTGTGTTGGCACAAACAGTACAAAAAGAATGGTCTGACATTAACAAAGAAAGGCATTTAGGGTAAGTCAGAAAGAAAAAATTGGTTTCCTTCCTGGTGGACTGTGAAGCCCTGCAGGGAACACAGCCCTACCACGAGGAGAAACTCTAAATCCAAAGATTCTCTGGGGGAAAATGGCACCTCCAGCTCCAGCACTGAACCATCCCCAACCCCTCCTGGCTGCAAACCTGCCAGCACAGCTCCACACATCACAGCATCCTCCTGCTCAGGGCACCAGGGAGCAATGGTCTTGGATCCCTGGGAAACCAGGTGCCTCAGGCAACCTATTCTATTTCAAGGAGAAATTCTGTGAAGGAAAAAAAATATATAATAATGCAAAAAATCAATGATTCTCGCTTGAGAAACGGTCACAAGCCATAAATCCCATTTTGCACCGGCACAGCTGGGCTGGGTCTCTGCTCCCTCCTGCTCTCCCTGGTTCCAGGCTCTGCAGCCCCTTGATTTCAAACAGATCTGAAGGAAGAGCAGACCAGGCTGCTGCCAGCACCCTGCACCCTGCTTTGGCTGGGCTGCAGGCTCAGAAAGGCAGAGGGCTCAGGACTTTCACCCCCAGGGCTTGGGGCAGGGGATGCTCAGCAGGGCCTGTGGCAGCAGCACAGCCCAGGGCTGCTCTGGCTCACTCTGGGACTGCACCAGAGACAGAACCACAACGTTGTGAGAGCTGGAAATGCCCTCCAGGATCATCAAATCCAACTTTTGACCAAACTGTGCCCTCTAATGAGGATTTTGGGTTCAGGCTGTCCCTCACAGCCACAGCTCTCAGCCCAGCCCACTCTGCATCCCCCCACTCAAAGACTCAGCAGCAACATCTGCCAAAATATTTCTACAGCCCTTCCAAGAGGCATTGATGAGCCTCTCCGGCACAAACTCACACCTGGAGCCATTTCTGTGAAACCATTTCTTTTTAAACCCAGCAGGAGAGAACAGCTGTATTTTATAGGCTTTAGGCTTTATGGGGAGCAGTGAATTTCTTTAATTGCAGCGTGGCAAGAGCACAGTTCTTCTCAACTCCAAGGAAAGGCTGGAAAAGTGTCCAGGGTGAATTCCCCAGAGCTGGTGACGTTACACACGTGCCTTCTTTTATTAAAAGCCTACAATAAGCAGAGATTTAATTCCATCTGCTCCTCTCAGTGCCCTCCTCCCTGGAGTGCTCCTGTGCAGGTTTAAGGTGAGAGGCACAGCTTGGTCTGGGGGGCCAGCCAGGGTGCTGGGCTTGCTCCAACACTGAGGGACCTGAAAGGACCCAAATGTCACCTCTGGAGTTCAAAACTTCAACACTGCAGCTCTGGAGCAATAAAAGAGCAGATGGAAGCAGGAGATCAAAGGGGTTGTGCTGCAGGGAGCTGCTTCCAGGAGAAGTTACTCAGCACCTTTCGACTTGTAAAGCATCTTGTTGTGGCAGGAGGGTTGGAACAGAACCTGGAATCCCAGAGTGGGGCAGGTTTATGGGACCACAGAGGGTCACCTGCCCCAGCAGGGCCACCCCGGAGCACAGCAGTGTGAGAGAGGATCTCCAGCCTCCCTGGGCTCTGTTCCAGTGCCCACAGTAAAGTTCTGCCTCCTGTGCAGGGGGAGTTCCCTGGGATCAGCTCCTGCTCCTTCCTCTGGTGCCATTGCTGGGCCTGGAGCAGAGCCTGGGCCTGCTCTGACCCTCCCTGCACACAGGGACACACAAGGATAGACAAGGACACCAAGGGTCACAGCAGGGTCACCAGGGATGGACAGGGACACCCAGAGACACCCAGGGACACCCAGGGACACAACAGGAACAGACAGAGATGGATAAGGACACCCAGGGATGGACAGGGATACCCAGGGATGGACAGGGCTGAGGGCCCCTTTCAGCTAGGGCTCCTCTCCAGGCTGAACATCCCCAGCTCCCTCAGCCTTTCCTGGGCAGGGAGCTGCTCCAGGCCCTTTCTCAGCTCCAGGAGCTCCTGTCCCTGCTGTCCTGAGGAACCCAGGACTGGACACAGCACCCCAAGGACAGCAGTGGCCAGGAGATGAGAGCCTGCAGCTGGGATTTGAGGTGTTGGGGGATCATCCCCATGGATTTCAGTCCCAGCACCTGCCCGTGTTCCTGCTGCCTTCAGTCTGACACCCAGAGACGCTGCACCCCAAGGCAGCTCCCCCAGCAGGAAAACACCCAAACCAACCCCCTGCCCCATCCCTGGAGAGGCCAGCAGGGCTATTTATAGAACACCTGATTGCATCTCTCTTTGTTCCCCCCCCTTCTTTTCCCATTACCTCATGTCTAGGGCTTGATTTCAATCACAGCCCTATTTTCACATAAAGCCCCGGCTATTTTTAGGGCTAAGTAAGTAAATGGCTCATAAATAGCTTCTTGATTCCTCCCAGCTCGTGTTGCTCTTACATGTCCTACTTCTCCCCTCTGAAACTTTTGTCCCTCCCCGGTGACAACGTGTCACAGGGAGCTGTGCCCTTAAGTGTTTTCTAATAAGAGAAATCAGGGAGGGAGAGGAACCAGGTTCCTGTAATTGCCTCAGCAAACAGCCCAACATGCACTTAGACACCAGGATTGGGGGGCCTGGGTGACAACTTAATTTCACACCGCTCATGATTAGACCTGGTAGAAGAATTGATTTCTCTCCCCGTGCTGCCCACATTCCAGGTGGGAACCAGCCACCCAAACTTCTCACAAAGGATAAATTGATAGAGGGAAATTAATTTCAATTGACACAGCTTGGGTTTTCTTCAGCTAATCAGAGGCAGCCTCCTAATTAAAGCAGCGTGTAAACAGCGGAGGGAAAATACAACTGCTGTCATCTCCTGGTGCTTCCCACCTGGATGGATTTACCACAGTGCTCAGCCTGCAGCAGGAGGATGTTCTGCTCCATGAAAGGGTGTGGAATGATCTGCTGCAGGGTGTTGCTCTAAGTTTTCTTGCTTGCAAATGTTTGGACTCTGCAGTCCTGCTTTCTCACGCAGCTCAACAAAACACAATGTATATTTTTAGATAGTTTACGTATTTCTAGATAGTTTACATATTTGTTCTCTGGGAGGAGAATTGTGATTGATGGTGATGTTCACCATCCAGGTGAAAGAGGTGGCGACCCTTGTAGCCAATCTCTTAACCTTTGTACAGATGTATAAATATTGGAGTCAGAATTTGAATAAAGTAGTAGAAGTTTCCTTGACTTCTGCTGTGCCTGCCTCGTCCTTTGTGTGTCCAAAACAGCAACAGCAGGGCTCTGAATGGAGAGCAGGGCGGGGGGAAGGAAGGAGCTGGGTGGTTCCTGCTGGGCAGCCCCCAAAAATGTGGGTCAAAGCCACGAACCCAGCCTGGGTGCAAGAAGTTGGGGCTAGGGTTGTCTGGGAGTTGGAATATTTGACACTACACACGTTTCCAGCTGGGAAAAGGGACAAGCCCCCTTCTCTGCCAGTGCTGCAGTGGCACATGGGGACAGTTCTGCCACTCCAGGCTGGACCATTTTAGCCCCTCGAAGCTGAGTATCCATCCCAAGCACTCAGCTGCACTAGCAAGTCCCTCACCCCACATCCAGAGTTTTCTATGACCCCCTTGCTTATTTTAGCTCAACCCTCTTTAAAGAAGCCCAGCCCGACCCCCAAAACATGGTGAGAGCAGCCTCCCCTAACCCTGAGAGCTTTGGGAGACTTAAAAGAACTTTAAACACTGAAAAACACACCAAGCAGCAGCCAGGCCAGGAGAAGAAACATGTTCCTCATGGTGACAGCAATAAAGCTGCAGCACGATTTGCTGCTCTGAGCCACGGGTTTGTTTGGAGTTAATCTTATTTGCTTTTCAGAGGGTTTCTCAGGTTCTCAATGAGCAGAACATGAAAGCAGTGACAGGTTCAGCAGGTGCCTCGTTCCAGCAGGGAAATCCTGCTCTGGCAGTGAAGTGTTCAAACCACAAAGAATATTCTGTGTAAATCCCCCTGCACAGCTGTTCCCACATCTCCCTGTGCTTCCATCCCATTCCTTGGGGAGGCACCCTGGAGGTCACCCCAGCTCTGTTTTGAGGGGGGCTGAGCAATTCCCACTGCAAATCTCTGCTGGCCCAGGACCCCTCAGCCGCCCCAGGGCTCTCCCAAATCACAGTGACACCATTTCACAACTTGTGTCACTGTGCACAATGGGGAAAAAAAAAAAAATCCCAACTCAGGGAGTCTCCAGAAACATTTTTGGGACTGCAGGAAATACAGGCAGCTGCTATTATGTCTCATCTGAGCTCCCTGTCCCAGAAAAGTGTTATCAACAACTTTTCAGGTGACAATTTTATTTGTATATTTATTCTTAAACATAGAGAGCTGTCCTAGAGAGGTGCCAAGTGACATTTGATGTGGCGTCTTTAAGCTGAGAAAGGATTGCTCTATAGTTTGCAACTTACTGTAGATGTTTGCCTGTCAGGGAAGGCTACAAACCTATTTTAATTAAAAGTGGAGCTGGGGACTGACAGCTGAACTGAGCTGCTTTGAAAAGAAATGCTGAGAAGAGTCTGGGATGAGTTTTAAGTTTCTAAAATAGCCCCATGTTTTATATCAAAGGGAAAAAAGGAACATCCCTCAATGGCATTTTACACAGTCACCACAGGACAATGGACTGAAAGCCAAAGGTTCAGAATAATTCCACTGGGAATTAACTCTCCTGTGGGATGTTTGTTTTATCAGCCAGATGCCCAGGGCTCCTTCCAGTCCTTACACAAGAGGCACAAATCCTCATCCTCCCCCCAACCATCAGAACCACCAGGCAGGGAGAGGGAGAAGAAAATTGGTCTGATTTGATACAAGAAAATTGGTCTGATTTGATATACTTAAACTGAATTTGGCATTTTAAGGAATAGCTGCACTTCTTCATGAACAACGAGTTGAAAGTGAAGCCCTGGGCTTCCCTGCACAGCACCCTGAGGGGAAAGGGAGGAATTTCATCTATTGTTGTACTTTGCTGACCCCAAAACCAGGGCTGGGGACCACCAGTGACTCTGTGCCCGTCACATTTTGGCCGCAGCTGCTCCTACAAAAAACATCTTGCACCAGCTCTCCAAGCAGCACCTAATTGAAACATAAAAGCACACTCCAGCTTTTTTATAGCATATACAAATACTGCTTCTCCTCCTGGAACATTTGAGTGTTCAGGAGGAGAGCGTGGATCAATAATTCTTCTATTAGATAATTGAAACATGCCCCTTGATTTACACTAATGCACTTGTTAAGCAATAAGTGATGGGGCTGTGGGCAGGTCTGCAGTGCTGGAGCTGGGCTTTGATTCATAGGCTGGGAGCAAGAGAGGGGCTGGCCCAGCTCAGCTTAGCCAAGCCCAGCTTTGCTTTTCAGAGGGTTTTACCGACCCAACACCTGCCTGGGCAGCTGGAGCCTTCAGGGCTCCTCAGGGCAATAAATTCTGACTGTTGGCTTTAAGGGGTCATTCTCACCACTTAAATAAAAAGCATTTTTAAACCTCTGCCAGTCACCAAAGAGCTCAAAGGAGGCTCCTTGTGCTGATGCCCTTTTCAAAGCCCCTGCTGACCTTTCACAGCCCAGGACAGGGCAGGTCCCACATTCAGCAGTCCAGGAGCCCCTTCCCGAGCTCCTCACCCCAAACCCAGAGCAGGACAAAGGACAGCCTTGGGAAGTCCTTCCCCTGACACTCCCCAGGCCGTGCCAAGGCCCAGCACTCAGCCAGGCAATTTGGTCCATCCCAGATAAACACTTGGCAGAGCCTGGAGGAGCTGGGAAGGCCGGGATCACCACGGGACACTGCAGCAGCTCAGCCCTGGCTCAGGGCACGGCTCCCGGTGCAGCTCTCATTGACTGCATCACTCCTGGCTCAAACCCCGTGAAAAGTTCAGCTCAATTGTACTTTCTGGAAAGTTAAGCCACAATCAATGCACGGGCAGGCAGGCTAGTTCTGCTCCAGCACAGGCACGATTAATTCCCATCGGATGGGAAGCAGCAGGATCTGTCTCGCACTCATTAGCGTGTTGCTCAGCTCCTCAAGGAGCAAACACTTCGTGTGCCATTTTTGGTCAGAGCTGCCTGATCACTCATCCCCACGGCCTCAGGGGAAGGCATAAACGTAGGACTTTTGCTCGCTGGAAGGGGGTGGGTGGAAACCTGATGCTCCAAGCTCTGCCCAGAGCAGGAAACAAAAGCTGCCAGAAAGGTTCACCTCGAGCTGGCTCATGAATCACCTGCAGCAGGAAAGGACCTTCAAAGGCTGTGCCCAGAGGCGCTGCCAAGCACAGCTACGCAAACAAGGTTGTGAAGATCAGCTCCAAAAAGCCACCTGAGCTGCGTGCCTTCACCCCAGCCCTGCCTTTGCCTTGTTTACCCAGCAGCTTGTCCAGAATCCGGTTGGATGATGGAGTAAATCGCTTCAATTACACTTGCTGGAGCAGAGGAATGGTGACCTGTGGAGCAGAGCTCAGCCCCTGCCTGCCAGCACAGCCTCCAGCTCCTCCAGAGGATCCCATCAGCCCGGATTCCCTGGGGGACAGCGGGAGGACAATGCCATTATTCTCCTGCCCTCTGAGAACAACACGCAAATGTGCTCAGGAGTTAAGGTGAAGCTGCCAGGCAGCCATGGGAGGTGTCATTAATCCCTTGCTTAGTAAAGCCTCTGGCATCTTGAAGAAATGCTGACAGCATTCCATGAGCAGTCATTTCATAAGTGTGAGTCCTTCCCCAGCCCCTCCTCACAGCTTACCCCAAGCAGGAGGCATCCAAGGGCCTGACTTGTGTGAGGTGGGCTTCTAATAAAAGCCAGCTGGGTTTGGGACATGTGGCAGAACTGTCACCAGCTCAGGGTCCACCCATGCTGAAGGAGAGGATTCAAATATGCACCCCTCATGATTTGGCTCAGGTTGGTTTAAGGGCTTTCAAGTACTTTATATTTTCCTCCCTTCCTTTTCTTTCTGAAAGAGAAAAGGATGAGGGGTCATCTTTTCCCCCCTTTGTAGGACCCCAGTGCTCCCCTCCCACTCCCACCCAGCCAGGAGATAACCCAGGGATTTTTCCAGATCTCCCCCCACTCCCCTGCCTGTCCAGCAGCAGCTGAAGAAGCAGCCAGGTGCTCACAGCTCGGGACAAGGAGGTGCAAGGAGATACCCCAAGGAAAGCTGGATAAATAGAGCCAGTGGAGAATCTGTCCTGTGTGGCCCTGATCTTTTTCAGCCTTCTGATGTTTGCATTTTTGTAGTGGAGTTTCTCACAGATTTCACGTAAACAAAAGTGATGGAATGTAAACTGTCCTTCTTGTTTATCACTCCTCTCTTGAGGAGGGACAATTGATGGACTTGTAGTTTGACCAGTGTGGTTGGAGAGGTGGCAATTTTGTCCTCCAATCCATGCCCATTGTCCAAAATCTCTATAAGCCCATGTAAAAAAATAAACTTCCCTCTTTTTGCCCTGATGACTGGACTCTGTGTGTGTGTGGTTCATTTCGTGTCCTATAGCCACAGTCCACAGTCTGGGCTCCCCTCCCAGCACCCCAACCCTCCCAGCACAGCAGGCACCAACGATTGCACCAGCCTGGAGAGCTTCCAGCTGATGCCAAAGCCCAGCTGGACACAGTTATCTCAGTCTAAGCCTAATTGTGCACCAAAAAAAAAAAAAAAAAATCCAAAAAGCGAAAATCTGCATGTGCTTCAGTGACCAACTGCTGTGAGCAGGCAGGGCCAGGGGATCTCTTCACATTCTTTGCTTCAGCAACTGCAAGTAAACGCATCAATTTCTCCTCAAGAGCAGAGCAGAAGTCAGGACAAGTCCCTGCAGCTGCAGGAATACGTGGGAAGGTCCCAGCAGACTGTGCAGGCTTTGTGTCTCAGCAAGGAATGAGGGAGGTTATGGTGACAATTAAAAATTGAGAGAGAGCTGGCAGAGCTGCACTTGCCTTCAGCAGGGCACAGATCCTGGAGTTAAACACAGGTATTTTAATGAGAAACCTGCATTAAGTGAGGTCTGGGCAGCACACAAACAACTGCTGATAGGAACTGAGAATTCCAGCATGGGCTGGGTTGGAAGGGACCTCAAAGATCATCCTGTTCCAGCCCCTGCCATGGGGGTGCATGCAGCCTGATTTCTTGTCAGGGTGATGCATTTTAATGCTCTTCAGCTCATATGTAGCCTCATGTTTTCTGTCAGGTGAACAGCTACAAACCTGCTAAAGACCACCTGGTTATACAGGCTAAGAAAGGATGTGCAGGGTGGTTTCTCCCATCTGTTGACTAATGAGATACAGTTTCTGATTGGCCTTTGTACCCCATGCACGTGGTAAACAGAGCCAGGCACATCAGCCTAAGATTCCTCAAGGAGCTGTTACCAAATATTTGGTAGGGAGGGACACCTTCCACTGTCCCAGGTTGGTCCAAACCCTGTCCAAGCTGGCCTTGGACACTTCCAGGGGTGGGGAGTCAGCCCCACCCTTCCTGGGAGCACCTGAGCCTGTGCCCAGCCAGCAACTGCAGGAGAGGGGAGAAAAACCTTCCTCCTTAATGAGGATCCAGTATTAATTGCCGTTGATCTCAGTCAGGGCCAGCAGTGGATCAGCTGAGCTGGAAGGTGTTGATGTGCTGCTCGGAAATGATCCAGCGCTGATGGGTCTGACAGGGTGGCACCAAAGCTGTGGTGACACCGTGGTGGCAAACACCCGCCCTGCACAGGCCACCTGGGATGGCAGCTCAGCTCTGGGCTTTAAAGGGGGACAGGGACACCAGAGAGGCTGCAGAAGTGGTTTTGTGCCAGGCACGGGGCTCCAGAGCCTGCTCTGCTCTCCCTCCCACACGAGGAGTTCATAAAAACACCCCCAGGCATCCACCTTGCAGACACAATCTGGTCTCCTTTTTTAAATTTTTTTTTTTTTTTGGACATCCCAGGAGTATCCCTCCCTTCCCTGTCACTTTGCTGGATCGGCTTCTGAAGTGATACTTACAGGAGTTATTCATGAAGTGAACAAGGGGTTTCGGAGTCGAACATGAAATTGCTTTTATCCACTGCACAAAATGACAAATCAGGCAGCGGCACTGATGACTCCCTGGGAAGATCCACCTCCAGGAAGGCTCCATGAAGTTTCCTAATGCAGTCAGGGAAAGCTGCTGGGAAGGAGGGAGGAGAGACAGGGGTCAGGAGGAGCTGCCTGGTCTCAAACACGCTCCAGAGCAAGTGTTCTCAGCTTGTTTGGTAATCTCTTGTGACCGATTGCTGAACAAAATCTTCCCTCCTGGACAGAGAAGGGAAGAAAAAAACCCAAAAAGGGCAACACTTCTACAATAAATAGGATGTCAATTAAACATGAGAGCATTCACCTGCACAACCAGCTCGAGGAAGAGCCAGGACTCAGCACAGCCCTGGGTGCTGTGATCCCCAGGGAGATGAAATGTCTGAAAGCCCCAACAAGCAAAGAGCAGCTTTCACAGTGAGGTCATGGTGCATCTCCTCTTAGCTGATTGTTTATTTTTATTTAGATAAATAAATAATGACTCTCACTGTGGCTTGCAGATGGATTTGATGAGAAGAGCCCATGGGATGAGTTAATTCACAGAGCAGATCCCAATGCTGTGTCCCTGCCCCACCTTGTCTGGCTGAGCAAAGGCAGCTCAGATCACCTGGACATTTTACAACTTCTCAGGGCCCCCAGTACTTGTGGGAGGATTTTTGTTGAAAGCCAGAACTCAGGACTTTCTTAAAAAGAGGATGGGGGCTCTGTCCCTTCAGCCTTGGGCAGGGAGCACATCCAACCTCAGCCAGTTTGTATTGCCCAGAGAGGGGGCTGGGATTTTCTGCTCCAGAGCTCCTTCTCCCACCTCCAGCTGAGCAAAAACTCATCCATCTCTGGGCTTTCAGAGCTTTCAGGAGGGACTGACAGAGCATCAGTGGAAGGAAGTGCCTGGAGGCAGCCAGAGCCTTGCTGGAGCCCTGTGTAGATTGATGCCAGGCTCTGGTGTGACGTGTTGTGCACCTTCATTCTGGGCCATAAAACACTTTGGGATGACCCTGTCCCTCTGTGTGTGCCTGCAGCAGCACCCACAGCCTGTGCCATCCTCCTGGGGAGGGTGAGCTGAGCAGACAGATGCACACATGGATTGAAATTGCAGCTCCTGGGCGAGTTCCAAAACACAGGTGGTGATTTCTGGACACTGGATGTGTTATCTGCTGAAAAGCCAAAATTACAGTGATCAACCAGAAAGGAGCATTATCTTCCTTCCATCATCCCCCCACTCTGGAAACCCTCAACAGGTCAGCTGCTTCCGAGCCCGCCCTGATCCATCACTGCAAACACTAAAAGCGGGGAGACATCCTCCTTCCAGCCATTTGTCAAGTGGAACCTGGCAGGTTTTAGTCCTTTTATTAGTTCTGCTTGTGAGAGAAATTCACTTGGAAGCCAATGCTTAATGCAGTGAGGACACAGCCCATATTTCTGTAGGAGAGAGAGCTGTTATCCAGCTGAGTGCAGGGGTGGGAAGGGGATTAACAAAGCCCTGGGCTGGAAGGGAGAGGAGGAGAGGAGAAGAGAGGATGTCCCTTGCCTCGACCTGCTGTCCTGGACACACATTCCTTTGTGTTGAAATGTATTGCAAGTGGGGAAAAATAAAGCAGGTGTGGTGGTGGTGGGAGGAAACAAAGTGAGCCCAGCACAGGCTGTGTGAGCTGCACCTGCTGGTTGATCCAGGAGAAATCCTTGGAGAGAGAGCATCCAGAGAGGCAGCAGGGGTGGTTTTCCAGCTCTCCAAGTCCACCAGACTGCCTGGCATGGATTGTCAAGGCTGGAAAAGGCTTCCAGGATCACCAAGCCCAACCTCTGACCTAATACCCCCATGGCCACTAAACCACACCATGAAGTGCCACATCCCCATGTCCCTCCAATGTGGTTTTTCCCAGTGTTACACACAGACTTAGGAAGAAGTTTTTCACAGAAAGAGTGATTAAATACTGGAATAGTCTGCCCAGGGAGGTGGTGGAGTCACCATCCCTGGATGTGTTTAAAAAGAGACTGGATGTGGCACTCAGTGCCATGATCTAGTTGAGGTGTCAGGGCTGGGTTGGACTGGATGATCTTGAAGATCTCTTCCAACCTGCACATTCTGACCCAGAACAGGATCAGCTGTTCCTAAACCCCCTCCAGTATTCTTTAAGCCTGGAGAAGTCAGGCACAAAGAGATTAAGAGAACAGCCCAGAGCCCACACAGAGGAGTGCGTGTCAAATTTGAGAAGGGAACTTTTATCTCCTAAAAATCCTCTCTGGATCAGTGCTCAGTGCTTCATGTCAAACCTTTTCTGGCTGCACAGCAGCTGTTGGAGGGGTTTGGGCTTTCCCCGCCCAGGCATTTAGGCTGTGATCAGCACTGCTGCTGCAAACCCAGCACTTCTACAAGCCCCAGAAGGAGCAGAGCTGGAAGAAGAGCGGGAGAGGAGGATCACGAGTGGGACACAACCCTCTCTGCTCCCTCCTTGCTGCAGCTCTCGCTGTTTTCCAGCAAGGGCAGCTGTGTTCTCCTCTCTCTCGCCTGTCAGCACGAGCTGACATTTGAGCTGTGCTGATGAGACCTACCAGGGTGAGACACATGTTTGTGGTCGCTTTGGGCGACCAACTGCCAAGGCCTTTAACTGCTCCTTTTTGATTTTCCTGCTCTCTGCTTCCCTGGCAGCTGGAGCTGCCTCCTGGGGCTCTGTGCAGGAGCAGGGGCTGCTCTCACCTCAGCCAGGCTCTGCTCTGTCTGGGGGTGCAGAGATGCTGGCTCAGGGGTGGCTGTGTCCTCAATTTTTGAGGAGCACAGCCATGCTCAGCTGACTCTGTCCCAGCTGCTCCATCTCCAGCAATCCTGATTAATGCCAGGCAGGGATCCTGGCCCCAGAAATCCCTTTCTGACCTAAGGCACGTGAGAACATTGTCAGGATAAGCTTCAGAAGAAGCTGTGATTGTGATGCCACTCAATGTCACTGTCCCACTTGTCCCAGTGGCACTTTCCCAGTGAGGAACTGGCCACTCCCGTGGGACTGACTGGGCAGGGAGAGGGGACAAGGCTGCAAACCCCCTGCCCCTGGCCCTGGTGCAGCACCTGGACAGTGTTTAACATCAAACTCTGTCTGTGCTGCTGTCAGTCACCAAATTCACAGTGCCAGGGCCAGCCACGTGTCACAGCCCGTATCCTGTCACATCCTGGATCCTGTGAAATCCTGGATTCTGTCACATCTTGGAAANTCCTGTCACATCCTGGATCCTGTGAAATCCTGGATTCTGTCACATCTTGGATCCTGTCACATCCTTGATCTTTTCACATCCTGGATCATCTTGGAAACTGTCAAATCCTGGATCCTGTCAAATCCTAGATCCTGTCACATCCTGGATCTTTTCACATCCTGGATCCTGTCACATCTTGGAAACTGTCAAATCCTGAATCCTTTCACATCCTGGATCCTTTCAGATCCTGGATCCTGTCACATCCTGCAAACTGTCACATCCTGCAAACTGTCAAATCCTAGATCCTGTCAAATCCTGGGTCCTGTCACATCCAAGATCCTGTCACATCTTGGATCCTGTCACATCCTGGATCCTGTCACATCCTGGATCCTGTCACAACCAGAACCCTGTCACATCCCAGATCTTGTCACATCCTGGATCCTGTCACAACCAGAATCCTGTCACATCCCAGGTCCTGTCACATCCTGGATCATGTCACATCCCAGATCAGTGGATGGGGATGCTGTGCTGGTGCTAGTGTCACAGGGATTTGCAGCCACAAACGCTTTGGGCCCAGCTTGATTCTGCTTTGCACATTCCCTGACAATTTTCATCAGTGCCTGAATCAGAAACAAAGCAGAAATTCTCATTTCACTTTCATGGACGAGTTTCATATTCGTTTTGCAGGAGTATAAATGACAACACAAGATGCGAGATGAAGAAAGACTTAAGGGAGAGATCCCAGATCATTTAATCCAGTGCAAATGTGAGCATGTGCCACCTGTGTTGAAGGAAGCCCCAAACTCATGACCCAAGAGAGAGGAAAACATCCAAATGAAAAATATAAACCCACAGCACCTCCAGACCACCTTCCTTTGGTCCATCCAGCTCTAACAGTCCCAGAAAAGGCAAATAAACGTTACAGTAAAATCCAATCTGCCCAGTGTGAACACTGACGTGTGTCACAGATCGAGGACAGCTTGTTTTTCCCAGCACAAAGCACTGCTCGGAGCTGGGAACGATTTCTGAACTGGAGCTGTTCTAATTAGTAAGGAACATTTAGGTCAATTACATCAGCGTGCTGGCCACCACAATTACCATTATTAATTGTGTTCGATTACACATTTGCAGCTATTAAATACAGTATCTCTCCAGTACCTGCGTGGAGTTTCAACCCGGCAGAAAATAAGGAGAAGTATTTAACACAGAGACACGGCCAGGTAATGGCAGCTAAATCCACCCCAGCCCCATGCATCATTTATCTCCTCTCTGCGTGTGCCTGGATGATCCAGCACATGAGAGACTCACAGGATTTGTTTTTCCTTCATCCTCTTTTCTCTCTGGACCAAAGTCCTCTTTCCTCAGCTGTCCTGTACATGCTGAGACTGCTCGACTGCCCGGGCACGTGGGCAGCACCTCACAAGGGCAGGACAGGTGATTTATCTCTCTCACAGGTGCCCAGAGCAGGAAAATGCTGCTTTGTGGAGGTTCTGGCCCAGCTTTCCCAACGCTACAAAGGCTTGTGCGTTCCCTCCCCCACAGCCGGGACTTTACACCACTTAAAAAAAGAAATTCACTTTGAAGAAGTGTTTCTGTGTCCCACGATGTTAAACTGCTAATGGGAAAGGAAATGTATTCATGATTCGCTGTATAAAAGCCGCCTTGGAGGAATGCAGATTGTATTTTCCCCTCTGCAAACATTTGATCATCCCAATAAAAGAGCAGCCCCACCTTTCCCACCAGCTCCGTAAATCACGGCGAATGGAAACAACAGGTTTATGGTTGTCACGACGGTCGTTACCACAGGGTTTTATGGCTTCTGGAGAGAGGGGGGAGCCTGTTTATGGGCACGAGGTGCCTCCTGAAGGACTGCGGGACTCTCTCGAACTCATCCTGCTGCTCGAGTCTCTGTTTAATATGGAAATGATGCTGCCGGTTCATCCTGCCCCTTCCCGGCGCTCTGGGCTTGCCTTCCCCGGCACAGCCCCGCTGGGTCCCGGTGGTTCTCCAGCCCTCCTGGAAATCCCTGCACTGGGATCTCATGGCCTGAGGCTGTTGAGGCACCCACACACCTGAGCCACTTCAGGGGACAGCTCTGAGCTGCTGCTCTTTCCGTTAATTAACACCACTGATGGGGATTTGAGCTTACAGCAAGGATCCCTGTTCCACAGCTGGAGTAGAAGGCAGCCCCAGTCCAGGAGTGGTTTTATCACCATGTCCTGTCCCCTGGGGAGCTGGACACTCATGTGCCACATGCCCAGGGATCATCAAATATCCTGAACTGGAAGGGATCCATCAGCATCCTCAAATTCCAACTCCTGGGACCAGCAGAACCTGGGACTTCATTCCTGGGGGAATCCATCTGAGAGACCAGCAGCCCTTTGGAAGGAGATCACCCCTTCCCAGGCATCTCCAGAGGGAGCTGGCAACGACCACCCCTGGCTTTTCCATCCCCTGAAATGTGGTGCAGCATTTTGTACCTGCAGTTTACTTTCAGCTTCCAAACCTCCGAGGAGACGCCGTCTGCTGCCTGGGCTATAAATAAGGCCAGCGAGTGCTGAGCCAGGACGTGTGGCAGTAATTTGGGGGATGATTTAAGGTCTGAACGCTCCTCCCAAAGCCTGTTCACCCTGAGTGACGCTGACAGGACCTCAGGGATCTGTCCCACTGCCCCCCTGGGCTCACACTGTCCCCTCCACCATCCCTCCCCTCCACCCCTCTGGCTGTAGGAGCTCTGTGTTCCTCTACCAGAGCACTTTTCTCCCTTTCTCCACAGGATTTCACCCTCTGGAATGACTCTGTACAGTGAAACATCCCTATTTGTAACCCTTGGAAATGGTTTTGTTTTATTGGAATCCCCTGCCTGTTTTATGGCCAGCTCTGCAGATGAGCTGACAATAAAGGAGAAGGAGGAAGAGGAGTGTTTGAGAGGGGCTGAGCAGCTCCAGCTCCTGCCAACTCAGAGCTTCCCAAGGAAGCACTCAGCATCTGGCAGGATCGAGATTTTGCATTTTTTTATTTTTTTTTTCAAACTCTCCCTCTCCTTTTTTACAGTATAAATTAAGTTCAGCAGAGCAAGGGTGCAGTGGTGCTCAAGGCAGGACGTGCTAACGAGCTCAGCCTCCTTGTCCACCTCGCCTCCTGCCTTTTTTTTGCATTTTAACACTTAGCCTTTTCTAAAAATAGCCCCAATTCTTAGTCCTTTTAATACAGCCTTCATAAAAAGTCGTTCTTCAAGTCCTCTGAAAGCTTTGCTTTGGATTTAAGAAGCTGGGCAAAGTGGCCATGGCAGGAAACGGCAGCAGAAACACCGAGCTGCCGGCGCAGGGCTGAGCTCAGAGGCTGAGCACAAACATTCCCCACAGGGTAATGCCAAGCACAGCTGCCTCCGTGAAATAATGAAGATGATAAATCAGGCGGCCATTTAGCACCTTCTCCCCAGTAGCTGCTCTCCATCTTCCAGCAGGGAGGGAAGGGATGACAGATGGAAGCTGACCTGAGCCACAGGAATGGTGAAGGAGCGTTTCAGCCCAGGATGTGTGAGGAGCTCTCTGCCTGCTGTCCCCAGGCTCAGCGACACCAGCTTTGCATCAAAAAGGTGTTGCTGCACCTGAAATTTGGATTCCAATCACATAACTGCTTCTGACAGGTTTCCAGGTGTGGGTGTTGGGTTTTCTGACCAGTTCCTCACTGGTGTGATGTGACGATGTTTTACACCACAATAACACAAGACTCTGAGATTCAGAAGGCTGAAAATGACTCCTTTATTTTTGGGATGTGTCTCCCTTTTATACTATTCTACACAGATCAATTTGATCGGTGGAACAAAGACAAACCTCTTCACTCACATTGGTCAGAGCAGAGGGACATCAAGGAGAAGTCCCTCCTAGGGGAAGGAATGAATCACAAAGTTACAGTTACAAAAACATTTCTCTTGTTTACAGAAAATTCCTTGGGAAAAGCATTTCAGAAAACCAAAACACCTCAGGCACGGAACCAGGGCTACAGTGATGTCCTGGGCTTGTTCCTGCCCCACCTGAGCCAGGATGGAGAACCAGGACAGGACCTGACCCAACCCCCTGGGCCATTCCTGAGCTCAGTTTAACAGCACTGCACCTGTTGGCAGTGTCTGTGCATTCTGGCAAGTCACAGATCTGGGGAGGGGGTGCTGTGAGTGACTCAGTCTCGAGGAAATAAACGGCTTCGGGATGGAGATTGTGAAAAGATTAATCTCTTTAAACTGATCAGGAAGAAATTCAAAAGGTAATTTGATTATAGCACACAAACACTTTCACAGGAAGAAACTATCAGATACTGAGGGCTCTTTAACCTGGCAGAGATGAGTAGAGGCAGAATCTCTTAGTGGAAATTAAAGGCAGGCAAATTTGAATTCAAAATAATGTGTGGGTTTTTTTGTTTGTTTTTTTTTTTTTTAAATGGGGTAGTGAATCACTGAACAACCCAGGAATGTGCACTCGCTGTCAGCCGGGTTTGGATCTCTGTGCAAGACAATTCTTGTAGGGAGAAACTCAGAGAAATCAGAGCAGGGATCTCCAGTCCACAGCCAGAGCAGTGGGGATGACTTTACCCCCAGTGTGAGGGGCTTTGGACCCACCTGAGGCAGGTGAGGAGATGCTCATCCCTGTATTTGTGTTCTCAGAGGGAAACCAATGGCAGCTGGGGAGCAGAGCCAAGGAATCCCCAGGCTGGGATGATGCTTATTCCAGAAGAGGAAAACCAATGGAAAGAGGGACCCCAGCACCCAGCACAAATCCCATCATCACTGGGATGCACCACTCCAGATGTCGTGTCAGTGATGCTCCTGTTTGGCAGGATCCCATCCAGGAATGGAAGCACTTTAGAATTGATTATTTCTCTCCACAGCAAATTAGCAACAGAGTTTGGATGTTCATCGACAGGAAAATCTTCACATCCTTTTTATACTCCTGGGTGGCTTCCCCCTGAATCCAGATATCACATCATTTATTTAACTTAGGGAATAAAGTAATTAATACCAGGGAGTTCTGGCTGCTTGGCAGGATGTGCTGTTACAGCTAACAAATTTTATGTCTTTAGGCTTCACGGCAGAACTTGATTTAATTTATCCCAAGGTTAAGAAAGACGGCGAGGAAATTTGATGGCTCCAGATCACAAATTCACTACAATTTATCACCTTCACCATGTGGCGTGGACAGACACCACTTCCAGGTGGAGGTGGCAGAAGTTTACTCAATCATCTTTGCTTTAATCCTGGCTTCATCCATTATCTGCCACCATATGTTCCAAATATTCCCTGTCTCCCTGGGAGCTGCCTCCAGCCATTCCCAGCCTGCCCATCCTCGGGATGAGGAGCCCCAAAATTTTGGGATTATGCAGTTAAAGGCATGACACAATCCCAAGGAAAGGTAGGGAAGCATCTTAACTAGGCTTTCCCCCTAAAAGTTCTGTTTCAACAGCGTTTTAAAGAGTCAGGAAAATCAACAAAATGTTTTGAATTGTGGAGCTTCTTTTAATTTTGGTGAGAGGAGGGAAAGGGAAAATGTTGCACGGGGGCTGTTTCTTAGTCACATCCAGGTGGCTGGATTAATTTCTGTGGCTGGATTTCCTTCCTTAGATAACAGAGAAATGGAATAATTTCTCCATTTCATTTTTCAGAGAAAATTCAGGCATAGAAAGGAATTCCCCTCAATACCCAATGTCAGCTTTGCACAGCAGCAAGACCTCACCACAGAATTCTCTTTAGGACCCACCCAGTGCAGGGAATTTGCGAGTAATGAGGTTTTTAGAGCCTGCAAACCCAGAATCTCAGAGAGCAAAGGGATGGAACGCAGAGTTTCCCTCTCAGAGATGAACACCTGGCCAGGAGGTCACGCTCAATTTGCAGAGCAGGGGCCACAACATCCCAACAGCTTCTGAGGGGCTGCAGCTCCTGAGCAGCATTAGCCAGCAATTATGTACCTAAAGAGCTCCCAGATGTGCAGGAAATGTGATAACAAAATGTCCCAGTTTATGGCATTTTCTCCCTCCCTCTCGCTCTCCCTCGCTCCCCTGTCATTGTCCTTTAGAGAGTGAACAGGAGGAATAAAGCTCTATTTTTAGAAACTAGTCCAGGTCCTAAAAAGCTGGAAAATTAAGGGCAGAGATTTCCATGGCATAAGGAAATCACACACTCCAGGCTTCCCTGTTGGGAACTCTCAGTAGGGCCAGGGCTGTTCCCACTGGAGCAGCACTGAGGTGAAATCCAGGGAAGTCAACAAGGTGGGAAGGCAGATCTTCCACAGGTTCCTCCATGGGGAGAGGTTCCTCTCCCTGAGCTCCAAGAACTGAATTTGACTCTTCCTTGTCCATGTGACAAATCCTTCAAGTCACTTTGTCAGGGCTTCAGAGTGCCTTGGAGGGGACAAACCACTTCCTTAGGAGCATTTCCTAAAGGTTAATCTGATTTTGAGGGCTGGGTTCTGTGCTGGGTTTCCACTGTGCTTTCCCCAAACAACTCCATACATGAATCTCTGGGTCAGATGGGACATTTATCAGTGTTCCAGCAAAGAGCTGGGCAAGGAAACAAGAGGAAAAAAAATGTTCTATTTATGGCTAAGTGGTGTGAAGTTGTTTTGGATTAGAGTAATCAAAAATTCTGATGGAAAATCCAGACTTCCAAACCACGACTTCTCTGACACGAGGTTTCACTCCTGACACTCTGCTCTCTCCTGGAAAATTGTCTAGGACCCACTTGCATGCCCTTAAAGAGGTACCAAACCACCACAATCAAATGCCCATCAGTCTTCTCCCAACCAGACCACTCCAGATTTTCCAACAGAAGAACAAACATCCCACAAACAGGCAGAACAAACATCTTCTTCCAGCCCTGGAAACTCCCAAGCCGTCCTGGAGCCAGCCAGGGCACGTGGCCAGGGGCTGGCTCCCATCCATGCTGCCCTGCTCAGGCAGCTCCTTGCCTGATTTATCTTACACATGACACAAAATAATTATTGCTGATCACCTCAAATCACTTCCCTTGTGAACACCTGGTGGATGAAATCTAAGAGGACACCAGGGACAGAGCAGGCTCTGGTGAAACATCAGCCCATGGGGTGGGACCATTTCCTGGCTCTCATTAACTCTCATTAATCTCTGGGTTAATTAGATCTGTGCCACCTTCTCCATGCTCAGGAACCTGCCACAAAGCCTTGGCAATGTTTCTCCATCACAGCCCAAGGCCGTGGCTGCTCGTGCTGCTCCCCAGCACCTCCCACACAAACCACCTCGCTGCCTCTTGCACCTTTTATCTCACTTAGTTCTTGTCTCCCATAATATTTAGAGGCTCTTTGGGATACAAATAGTATTGATTTGTATGTACAACCACCTAGAACAAGGCGGGTTCGGGTCCTCAGCCCAAATAATAAATAATAGTTAATATAGTTCAGACATGGCCAGCCAGTTTCTACCTAAAAATGTCAATAAAGCAGGGCCATATTGATGCAAAGAGACATAAAATGTGAACTCCTCCAATACAGGCACTTATTTGTCTCCGTTTGCGAGGTCAGGAAGGAAAGAGCTGTTAGCAGTGAATAGTATTTTATTAGCATCATAAACCCCAAGAGCAAAGTTTGTGTCACAGAGAACTGCACATGCATTTGAAGGCTTAATTTATGTTCCTGACTCCTCTTTTTTTCCTTTTTTTTTTCTTTTTTTCTTTTTTTCCCCCCAAACAGGGGCATAATTTAAAATAAAGCCCAGTAGCATCTGAAGATACCTTTGGTTGAAGGAGATGTTCATGCAAAACCAAACCCACACCCTACAGAAATCCTGTGTGAGTGGAATTAGTGCATAAATCCATTCTGCAGAGCTCCATGGAAGCTTCAGGAAAACCACACTTTATGGGCACCAGGTCCTGAGCATCAGCACTGAGGAATGCCAATGGCCCCAAGGAAGAGCCAGATGGGGAAGGAGTGACTTTCTGAGGAACTCCAACACATCAGCTGTGGAAACCCAGGGAGGACAGAACAGCCAGCATGGCTTTGGTGGCTTTCCATGAATCACAGAATCACAAGATCACTGGGTTGGAAGAGACCTCCAAGATTATTGAGTCCAGCCCAGTCCTAACACCTCAAATAAACCATGGCACCGAGTGCCACATCCAGTCTTCTTTTAAAAACATTAAAAAAAATGAAAACAGGGTTTTATTGAAACTTATCAAAAACATCTGAAATCTATTGCAGGAAAAGCACTTCAGACTTTAGTCCCTTTTCTTTTTCTCTTTGGGTTTTTCTGACAGCTGAGATAATTCACTTTCTTCAACAAATTGGAGCTCAGCAGATCTTCATGATGGGAGACACAGCAACCATACCAGGACCATCCCACCTCCACCCAAACCAATCCAACACGAGGGGTCAAAACTCCTGCAGCTCCTGCTCCTTCTCCTGCATTCCCAGCATTTTCCTCTGATCTGGCCCCTTTGGAGAGGGGTCAGGATTCTGGGGATGCTTGGGAATAGATATCTCAACACAAGCACAATCCAGCCCTGGCAATCAGCAAATTACAGCTTTCCATACATCCCAAAGCTTTTAACTCCCAGCTGCTTATCGGGGTCTGTTTACACGGTGACAATTCTGCAGAGCAGGTTCTGTGCCTGTTCCAGAGCTGTAAACACGGCTTCAATGATCAACAGGCATTTTATTTAACACTCTGCCTGTTTCAGAGAGGGAAATCACATAAGGTGAGTGCTGGAAGCACAGAATTAAGGGTTTGTGGCAAAGAAAAAGGCTGCACAAGGAGAAAAAGCTGAACAGCATGGGGCAGGTTCTCCAGGAGCCTGGGACTCGCTGCCTACAGAGCAGGGAAGGTATTTGTGGCTCTGAACAGTGAGGTGAGGCAAATCTCCTCTGTCACTGCATAAACACAAAGGTTTGGGAGTTCAGGAAGGAGCAGCCTTTGTTGGTAAAAATATTCCCATGCTCTCTGCTCAAGCAAGGTCTGTGAACTCACAAACCAGTTCAGCTCTGCATCCGTGAGGGAGGGGAAGGGTGGAATGAGAGCTGAGCACAGCTCTGGCCCCTCATAGCAGGAGAGATCCTGAGGGGCTGGAGCGTATCCAGGGCAGGGAATGGAGCTGGGAAGGGGCTGGAGAGTTCCTGATGGAGCTGAGGAGGCTCAGCCTGGAGAAAAGGAGGCACAGGGGGAATTTGTGGCTCTGCACAACCCCCTGACAGGAGGGGACAGCCGGGGGGGTCAGGCTCTGCTGGCAGGGAACAGGGACAGGAGGAGAGGGAACAGCCCCCAGTTGAACCAGGAGAGGTTTAAATTGGATCTCAGGGAAATTTTCTGCATGGAAAGGGTGGTCAGGCCTTGGAAGTGCCCAGGGAGGTTTGGATCCCCATCCCTGGAGGTGTCCAGGGAAGGGCTGGATGTGACACTCAGTGCCCTGGGCTGGGGACAAGGTGGGGATGGCTCAGCACACCCAACACAACTTTGTCACTGCCTTTGCCTTTGGACTTCTCTCACCACAGCCAAACGATTGCTGTTTACAGGGGCAAAACCACCCTGCAGAAAAGGCTGAAGCCCCCATTAAGACTTTATGATATTCTTAATTACCTGCTCTGTGCTGGTGCCTGGGGAGTTGCCTGCCCTTTCCACCAGGCTCTGGAATCCCACGTGCTGGGCCCTTTGCTGTTCAGCCACGAGACAAATGGGCTTTGCTGCCACGGGGATTTGACTTTTCAGGGCAGCAGAGCTTTAGGGGTGATTTGCAGAACACCACAAAGGTTGGTGGTGTATTTCTTCAAGGCACAGGGAGTCAAACCATTTGCATTGCCACCAAATTGGGCTGAAACAAAACTAGCAGGGTCACCACTTCCTACCTGTCCTTCTGAAGGAGAAAAGAGCAATTTCATAGTCCTGGAATGGCTGCAGGACAAGGAAATGAGGAAGGATTATTCTATTTGTCTTCCACCTTGAAACTGCAGATATTGCTCCATATAAAACCACATTATAGAACAGCATCTTTCTCCTTCCCCCTCTTTTTGCAATTTCAACTTTTTATTTTTCCCCCCCTCTTGTCTTTCACAGCTTTTAACTTTGCCCAATTGTCCCTCTTAAATAATAATTAACTCCCTGGTTCAGCTGGGGAAGTGCTTTAAGGCTCCAGCAATTTTAATTTCTGTGTGATGCTGTGGGAGAGGACGGGAGGGAAAAGTTAAATCAAGAGGCTCCTCAAGAGTCTCCCCTCTAGAAAAACCACTCCACGCCTGTCCCTGGTGAAAAGATTCTGCCAGATCCCAGAGGAACCAGCAGAGTTTGCTCAGTTATTAATGGGGAGAGAGGAGAGAAAAGGAAATACACGAGCAGGCAATGCTGTTGACTGCACTCTCCAAAATGTTCCCTCCCAACAGAGCCACATCTTGAGTCATGATTCCACACAGCAAAACGATGCCTGGCACTGGGTGACCCAAAAAAAAGAGGAGTAATGAGTTGTCCCTTGTGCTTTTGGGCTGAACACGGCACTGAACAATTTGGGGCTGCTCTGCAGCACGACACGGATGGGAAAACCCAACCACGAAGAATTCCTTTAATTACAAACTGGACTAAATAAATGATAAATTCAATCGTAGCCTCACTCATCGATAAGGAACTCAAACCACTTGGGCTCTGAGTCCCACGAATTAGCTGTAGGAGAGAATGGGATTTGTGGGGAGCCATCCTGTACGCTGACTGTGAGAGGAATGACAGATTTGTCTTTACAAACAAACTGTGGGTCTGCTGGTGGATCAAACTAGCACTGAGAGAAAAGAAACAATGGAAAGGATTCCCCTGATGGATGAATGGAAAAGAAGATATTTGCCTTTACAAACAAGCTGTAGGTTTGCTGATAAACTAAATTGGATATTGAAAGATGAAAGAAACAGTGGGGAAAACCCATAAATTCCATAAGAATTAAAAATTAAAAGGGGGGTTATACATTAAAGAGGGATCTTATGTATTAGGCACTCTGGAAAGTCTGTAACTCTCAAGTACCTCAGCCAATGGGGAAAGAGAGAGGGAAATGTGGCCGGGAAATTGGGATAGAAAGGAGGTTGAGTCCTCCAAAAATTTGAGAGACCCCAGGGGAAATGCCCCATGGCCTCTCCCTTTATTCGAATAAAGTAAAAGGACTCCTCTGTCTCCTTTTTTAGACATAAACCTCTGGAGTTTTTAGATTAATTTTCCTAACAATTGTAATGAAAGCAATGAGGTCTGAAGTGGGGCAGAGCGTGCTGGGTACAGTCTGAGACACTCCCTGAGAATCAGAGAAGCAGCAAAGCCTTCGCTCGGAGCATTTCTCTCCTGCAAAATTGCTCACTGAGAGCCCTGGGTGTTGGAAAAGGAAGGCCTGCTCTGCTGTAGGAGAATCTCTGTGGTTACAGGAAAGTGTTGACAGCAAACAAACCAGCCTCACCTCCGACAGCCCAGGGGCTGCAGCGTGTTCCAGGCACCGCGTCCCCGGGGACGCTGCGCTCTGCCCATCCCCAGGTGAGAAAAGGATGCCTCAGGTTGGCCACGACTGAAACTGAGAGCAAAGCCTGAGCTCCTGAGTTCGCCCTGGTTCCCTGCCTCGAGCAGATAACCCCAGGAGCCAGGGATTATTAAATCACATCCCTCTGGCGGGTCGATATCCCCAGCTCTCTCCTCTTGCTGACCTATCCCACCATGAATAATGCACGAGCTGCCGGTGGGGCAGTTCTGGCTGGAGCGGGGCCAGCCAAAGGGCTCTCTCAGCAGATCAAAAGCCAATCAAGTTCATTTCAATATTTATGTTTAATCCTTCATTCTGAGGTGATAAATATTTCATGCTACGCCCTTACAGGAAAGCAAAGCCAAGCAAAAGCAGAGGAGACACCGGCCCAGACAGAGCGGCTCTTTCATGCTAATTCCTGTCCAGGCAAACACAGCTCCTGGTGCCATTAATATTCCTCAATCAACATGGATTATTTATTTGAGTCCTGACAGAGCCTGTAAGGACAGAGGTCAGAGCTAAGGAGCACAGCAGGGATGAGGGCAGGTTTGATTCCTGGAGCCAGCGTTCATCCCTGGAGTCAGAATTCATTCCTGGAGCCAGGTTTTGTTCCTGGGGCTTTCACCAAGGTTTCCTTTTCTGGCCTGGTGTGACTATTCCGTGGCAGCATCAGTGCCCAAACACCCTGGTGCCTCCCCATCCCACTCTGGCCTTCCCCAGGGTTATCCCAACCCACAGATCCCCTCAGTATATCCCTCAAGCAGGGTTTTCCCTCCTGTCAGAGCCCCACCAAAGGCTTGGATATTTTGATATTTGATATTTTTAGATCTATACATTGCAGTAAACAAACCCCTCAGGCTTCTTGGCTGATCATCTCAGTCACCTGTCCATCCTGCACACACCTGAGGATAAGAGATGGGAACAAAGCCAAGTGTGGATGCACGAGGAGGCAGCACCGTGGGGCTGCACAGCCCCAGGGGTTTTGTTGGCAATCAAACCCTGCCTACCTGGGAAGCAGCGAGGAGGAGAACCCTGGATTAAAGAGATGTAAATGAACTGAGGATGGAGGAGAAGGGGTTGAAAAGCAACTCAGAGTTTTCTCACAACCCACCTGCTGGCTTCACTAAATCATCATTTAAAGACAGCACCCAATCCCTAACCAACAGTGTGAGGAACAAAGTCTTTTTGATGGGGATTCTGTTTTCCAGGGAGAACCATTTAATAAGTTTCACTCAGGAAGTCTCTGTTCCCAATAAAGACTTAACAAAGTTAATTAGACTAAACAGTAATTATCGTGTCTCTTCATTGTTCAATTATCTTGCTGAACTGGTGTTTCCTGATTAATTTTCTGATTAAAATGTATTAAATTGAAAAGCACTTGCAAACATGAGATGACAGGCTGTCTCCCACGCAGCAGGATTTCCGGAGGTCAGGGAGGCAGGGATGGTTGGCACCCACCCCCAAACAGGCCAGCTCCACACCCCACACAGCCAGGAACCCAAATCAGAGCCTGCCCTGAGGTGTTCTCTGCTTTGAGATCCACCAGCACGTCCCTGGTGTGTTTCTCCTCTGCACAGATCCTGGTTGCCTCTTCCAGGCCCTCCTGTTCTCAGCACTGGCACAGAGAAGCCGTGGCTGCCCCATCCCTAGAAGTGTCCAAGGCCAGCTTGGACAGGGCTTGGAGCAGCCTGGGGCAGTGGGAGGTGTCCCTGCCCGTGGCAGGGGGGGGAACAGGATGAGGTTTAAGGTCCCTTCCAACCCAAACCAGTCTGGGACTCTGGGATTCTCACTCCTGGACAATTTTACCTTTCTCGGAGGTTTCTCCATGCACAAACACAGTGCAATACAAGTCCCTGTGCTTGGAGCAGCCGTGGAGCACAGGAGGGAGGTCCTGGAGCTGTGTTAAACTGTTTCCAAGTCCAGTTCCTCCCTCCCTCCCACTGCATCCCACAGTCCCTCAGCTCCCACCCAGCTCAGGCTGTGCCTCCCACCTGCAAAACACCACAGAGGAACTCTCTGCTCTCCCTCCTCCCTCCCTGACAGCACAGAGGAGGAATTCCCACAGCTGAGCTCACACATGGAATCTCTCCAGCCCAGGGAACATCTCTGGGTCTGGTACTGCATCTCTTGCAGCTTCCAGCGTGGTTCTGAGCTTGTCCCAGGAGCTCATGTCCCCTCTGTGTGCCCAACATCCCATCCTGCCTGAGCTGGCCTGACCAAGGCCACCCCCTGCATCCCTCAGCCAGATTCTTCTGGTGGGATCAACAGACTTCCATGGAATGGCCTCATGGGTCATTTCAACCTGCAGCACTGTGGTGTCAACCAGCAGAGACACCCCTGGGGCTCCTGAGCCACCACAGCCTGGCTTTCCCAGGCACTGCTTTAGTATTCACCCTTGACAACCCAGCAATCACCGGCATTCTGAGCAGCCCCTCAAGCCATTTGCATATCTTTTATAAGACAAATCAGAAAAGGGGATTAATTTTCCTTTCTTCCCTTCGATATCACCTGTGGCTGGCAGGAAACAAACAAATTCAACGCCTCCTTCCCCAAATCCTCGCGATTAGGTTATTAGAGCCCCAGACTTATAAATTATTGAAAGGACACAGCTGAGCCCAAATCCCACAGCGGGCTCTCTTTGTCTTCCACAAGGCTGGCAATTCTTGATTAACTCCCATCCAGCACGAGGCAGGAGGGATGAGCAGCATCCCCAGACGTTCGGCGGTGAGGAGCGCCGTGCTGGGCTCCGTGCACGGCTGTGCAGGGGACCTGGGCTCCCCACAGACAGCCCAGGAGCTACAAAGGAATTTTCTTCCCTTTCTCCTCGCCCTCTTGGAAATTCGACACCAACCTGGCTGCTGCTGCTGGGACCAACCCAGGCTGGGGGGCTCGGAAAGGCAGAGAACTGTCTGTCCCTTTTGGATATCCATCCTCAGTCCTAGAAGGGCTGTCCCAGAGTTCCAGCTCCAAGGGAGTTATTCCATGTTCTCACACGCTCCAGGTATGTGGAGCTGGAATGGCAGCAGCAGCGTTTCAGGTTTCTCCTGCTCAGTGCCTTGTTTTGCCCTGTTTTAAGTCACGCTGATAAAAGCAGAGGAGGTTCTGATAAGGAGTTAACTTTGTTTGTGATGTACGAAGCCTCCAAAGGGAGCTGCAGCTCAGCTAAGAATAAGTCTCTGTCTATGAGCTAAGAGCTCACACCTCCAGATAAGATAGAGACAGAACCAGCATTTACAGCAGCTCCATCAAACACATTTAGGCTGAAGTGTTGTTACAAACATTTACCACTGGTTTAGACTCATTCCAGAGGCCAAGCGAAAAAAAAACCCACAAAAAAACCGGAGCCTAATAACCCAAGTAGCTTTGCTTTTCCTTTTATATATATTTTCTTTTTTAATAATCATATAATTATATAATCATAAGTAGTGAATCCAAGGGCTTCCTGGCTCCTGAGCTCTCATTTGGCAAACGGCTCCAATTACAAACCCCAAAGCTAATGACTGCGCCTTCCCTGTGTCCCTCTGAGCTCACAGGAACATTTCTCCTGCACCAGGCTGAAAGGAGATGTCCATGGGGAGTTTGCTGTGTAATGCTGGATTTCAAAAGCCTGTGGCAAGTTGATTCATGTCTATTTAATTTTTCCAGGCAGTTTCACTGGAATGCTGTGTATAAATCAAATGCGAGGCTAGCAGCAGAGACAGACCAAGCTGTGGAAGGACTGTATGACTTTAATTAAACTACACACACAAATCAGGCAGGAGTGAAGGTGGAAGGGGGGGAGAGAGAGAATTCTATCACTGAGGATAAGCCAATATTTTTGAGCAGGAAAACAAATAACCATTTACTGTGAAAAGTCTGATTTCAAAAGCAGCGTTTTGTCATTGTGCTGATTTTCATAATCAATTTAAATCTGGAAGAAACCAGGCTTGAGCACAGCAAACAAAGAGCCTGAACGGAAGTTAATTAGACTGTATCAGCTCAGCCTGCTCATCCTTTACTTACTGTCGAGCTTTATGGGCTCCAGCAGGCTCTTCACTGCCAATCCTGCCCAGGAAAGGCAGGGAGATGCTCCAGGCCCCTCGTCTTTCATCCTTTGCTGGACCCACTCCAGGAGCTCCTTGTCCCTCCTGTCCTGAGGAGCCCAGAGCTGGAAAACTGAAGATTCCTCTTCAGAGAACCTGATCCACCCACGGCCACCTCTGTGTTTGTGTGGTGTCACACCAAAACTGGTATCAGCCAGGCTGGCAAATGGGAAAAGAGCAGGGAAGCCATACAGTGGCCTGTAAAGGGCAGAATTTCTGGAAAAAAGCCCCAGGAAAACTATTTCTGTTCATTGACACCATGGGACTTGCACCTGAAGATTCAGTGATTCCACAATGATCCCCACACAGGGGAATGATTCAGTGTCTGGAGAGCTCTGGAAGGTGCAGGAGTGGGGCTCCACCTTGAGCTCCTCATTGAGAAGCCACTGAAGGGTCTGCATTGACTTTGCCCTCTCCCTGCATCCTGCAAAGTATAAAAACATCTATTCTTAATAATCAATAGGCAAGGCCAGGATAAACATGTGGGATATCAAGTCCTGCAATAGCAGAGCCTATAAATTCCTGGGATAGATTGGCATCTGCAGACCAGGGAAACACCAAAGCTCTGAAAACCAAAGCAATGCTCCAAACCCCCTCCAACAACTGGATCACTGCCTGCAGCTGATGAGTTGTGCTTGTACTGTTGCTGCCTTGAGAGGTGACCTGGAACAGAGGCTGGACAGAGTTAAAGAATAAAGTAGGTATTTATTAAAAGGCTCTCAAGGATACACCTTGGGTAGTACAAGAGCCTGGCCAGGGCTACACCCCCAGATGGACGGTGGGTCACGAGGTTTCCCACTTTTATAAGTTTTGGTCCATTTCCATATTGGGGTTAATTCTCCAATTACAGCAATTACAGGTGATGAAGTCCCATCCTCCCAGATTGCTCCCCTCAGTTCGCTGTTCTCATTTTTTGGGCCTGAAGCTGCAGTGGTGTCCTTGGGCTGGAAAAGGATTGTTCTGACTGACTAAACTCTGAGGAGAACTTGCTACCACTCTATGTGAAGCTCAAAGTTACATACTGAAGCAGCACAAAGTATATACATTTCCAGTATAACAGGAAAATAGGAAAGTCAAAACTTCAGGCATCACCATGTCCCTGCTGAACCAGGTTACAACAATTCCCGTGTATTTCCACTGAAGGATTGCAGCAAGTGCTGCAGGCACTGCAGGAAAACCTCTGTCCCACGCTCCGTGTCCTCAGCAGACAGGACACAAGACTCAAGTGACAGCGAGGTCACAGTGTCACAGCCGGGGCTCCCCCCCTGTGTCAGGGTAATCCTGACCTGCCCAGCACCCCCAGCAGGAATCGCAGCCCTTCCATCCCTGAAGCAGCAGGGACCCATCAGCTCCCATTAAAACCCACAATATCCCAAACCCCTCGAGGCTGTTGAAGCCCTGATGAATTTTGCAGGGTTTTTCTCCTCCCTTTCCCCACCTCAATCACTCTCAGCTACGGGGGCATGAATAATACAGCAGCGTGTTGCCTGGTGATCGCTGTTGTGTTTTCCTTCACAAACGCATCCAGGGAACCGCCTGGAGGAACTGGGTGTTCAAACTCGGCTACCAAGGGGCTGAGGTGCTGCAGATCCAGAGGTTGACAGCAGCCTGTCCTCGGGATGAGTTTTTGGGACTCTATCCCATGGCAGGACTCAGCTCACAGCCCCAGGGCACAGCTCCCAAAGCACTGCGGCACTGGAAGGGAGCACAGGGCTTGGCTGAACCCAGAGTGCGGAACTAACACTGCTGTGCCAGGTGCTGCACCAGCTTTTACAGCAAAAACAAACAGGGCTGTAAAAATAGGAAGAGGTTCTCAATAAAAAACAGGATATTTGGAGCTGGAGGGTTGTTTTCCTGCCCGAAGTGAAGCTCCCAGAAGGCTTCGAGTTGGTGATATGGGCTGGAATTGTGAAGCTGTGTCAGGGGAGGGTTTAGGTTGGATTTAGGGAAAAGTTCTTCCCTCAGAGGGTGAAATGTCACATTCCCAAGGCTGCCAGAGCTCCAGGAGTGCTTGGACAACACTCCCAGGGATGCACAGGGTGGGATTTGGGGGTGTCTGTGCAGGGCCAGGGGTTGCACTCAGTGATTCTTGTGGGTCCCTTCCAGCTCAGGACATTCCATGATTCTGTGATTTTCTTCCAGTACAGGGCTGTTCCCATAAGAAAGAAAAGCTCTTCCAGCTTTTTCTTTCCTGCAGCACTGCAGATGCAGGTTGGCATTTTTAAAAGAACACTGGAGAAGTTCCCACTCCTCTTTGAAAGCCCCTTTGAGTGGATGCACAGAGGCCCAGAAAATGAAAGTTCTCAAGCCATGCTCCATTCAGAACCCAAGGCAGAGAGGGGTTTCTGGAGCAAAATCTCTCTTTTTGGGTGAGTGCTGAGCTGCCTGAAAGCAGCAGCAGCTCCAGCCCAGCTGCTCCAGCCTTGCAGCTGAGGTGATGAACAAAAAAACGGGCCTGGGCTCCATCCCTGGTGCTTCCTGAAGTGAGTCCAGCTGTGACCTGGAGATGGTCTCGGTTCGTGCCCTGCCTTGGAGCTGTGCCCTGCCACCTGATTGCCTGCTCAGGCTGCAAACTGCAGTTTGAGGGGCTGCTGCTGCCTCTGCACAGAGCAATCCCAGCTGCAGCCTTCAGATAATGCAGCACTACAGAGAAATATCAGCGCTCAATGGTCCCAGAAGGTGTTTACTCCTCCGGGCCAACGATGCTGCTCTGTATGAGCGCGTTGGGCTGGAATGGAGATGCTGGGACACCTCTGCTGTGCTGTGGGGAGGGAAACCCACCAATTGCAGTCAGGTCCAGCCTGATCCCAAGCAGAGGAGTCATTAAGAACTGGAATATTTCAAAAAAACCCCAAAACTTCAAGGAACAAATGTTCCCGGCGTATTTCACCAGCCTCCGGTGTGTGGAAAGAGCAAGGCAATTAATAAGGTATATTTAGCATGCCAGGCTGAGGTGTGCAGCTCCCACAGCAGCTGAAAGACAGCAATTTAAATAACATTTATCACAAAGATCAGCCTGCCTGAGCTGGGGCTGCTGCTTCTCTCACCTGGGAGCACTTGCTCATGGCCTCACCTGTCCCTCCAAGGGTCCTAGGGCAGGGCTCTGGTGGTGGCTGCAGCTCAGACAGGAGGGTTTGGATGTTCTTGGACACCCCAGGTGCCCTGGGAAACACCACTGTGACCTCCTGGGCTGTTCCTTGGCTTGTGCAGAAAATATGAAATGAGCAGATGGTGCTTTTCCCCCACTGCTCAGTCCCCACCCGGCTTTAAAACTAAGGAGAGGAGAGGCCTTTTCCAAAATAAAATGGAAAAAAAAAAGAAGTAGAAATGAAGTTCTCCAAGCTATAGGATGCCATGGATGCAAAAGTTTTCATGGTCTCATAAACTAGCTTGCTAAATTTGTGGGACACAAGTCCAACCAAGTAAACAGACTCACAAAGCTGATGGAAACCCCAACGTTCAAGGCCATCAGATACCTGAATAGACAATAAAAACCACAACACCTTTAAACAGCTGTGGAACCTGACTAAACCCTCGTATTCCACGCTGGCTGTGCCGTGACATCCCAGAAAACATCGGCCACCCTGTCCAGCAGAAGGCAGAGTCCTGCCTTCCAGGGGAATGTGACTTTTCCAAGCATTAAAAAGATTTCAGTGGTGTTGAATATTTGTGCAGAGAACAAGGACAGGCGGAGTTACTGATTGTAACAATCAATGTTTGGCATGAGATGGAAAACTTCACATTTCGGTGTTGAAAAGATGGAAAACTTCACATTTCAGTGTTGAAAAGATGTTCTGATTACAGAGGGAGAAAGCAAAGCCTCCTTGAGTGAGTTACCCCCTGCTTGGGCTGGGATCAGGATCAGATAGGACAGGAGGTTGGGATCACAAAAAACACTTAGCTGAGCATCTTTTTTCGGGGAAAAATCCCACTTTTTCCCTGGGAAATAATGATGCCAAGTGTCCCACAAAGACAGAAATCCCCCTGCTCTGAGTCGGGCAGAATTGCCACATCCATGGCATTCCCAGTGCCAGGGAGGGGACACAGCAGCCTGAGCCCAAAGCCCTTCAGTGCTGTTTAGAACAGTTATATATATATATATACTTTAAAAACTTTTGGTAATTAAATACCCTCAGTTTTTATGAGAGCCACTCAAAAGCCCAACAGTTGGGACTGCAGCTGGCTTTGAACAGATGAAATGTTTTCCCTGCCTTTGAACACACTCTGCCTGTTCCCAGCCTGTGGCCACCCAGTTTGCCCCGAGGTACCTGGCACTGGAGTCTCCAGGATAAAAGGAGCTGGTTGGAAATGGAATTAGTATCCTGCATGGAAGGCTCCACTGCAGATGAAATCAAAGGAGGAAATAAAGACCTGAGCTCAGCAAAATCCGCACGCAGATAATTAGTTTAAACTTCCGAGTCTTGACATCAAGCTTTTGGAAGCAGAACACTTGGGAATCATGTGGAGAGTCTGACTCTCCTGCCAAGCAAAGGTTTGGGGGACAGATCTTGTGTGGGGTTGTTTTATTGGGATTTTTACAGTGTCTGCAGGACCTTGGGTGTAACTGAGGGGTGACCTGTCCTTGAGGCAGCCCCAAAAGCAAAGGAGGGGGGACTTGCTCTTGGTGGAGAAGATGGAAATCCCCCAATCCTGTTTTTCCTGCTGGCACTTGCACACCCCAGCCCCTGAAGCAGGATTTGGTGAGCCTGGCACCCAAAACACCTTCCCCAGCCACCACCTGGGAGCCTCTTTCCAAGAAACTTCTGGGAACAAACATTTATGGCTCTCAGGCTTCAGGAGAAGCTGACAGCAGGGAGCTGCAGACCCAGCCAAGTCCATGCAGGGCTTTCACAACCGGCCAACACTCACAAACGCTTCCCCTCCCCCTGGAAATATTTTCCCCAACTCTCTCCTGCTCTGACAAACACTCATGATAAAATCAGCCCCGAGGCCCAGGCTCAGTGCTGACCTCAGCTCTCTGCTCCCCAGGATCTGACAAAACTGTGAGAGCTCCTCAGCTCCTGGAACAAAACATCTGTTTCCTCTGGAGCAGCTGCCACCTGGCCAACACAGCCGGAGCTTTCCCGAGAGGAATGTTACCTGCCTGTGGAGATTGTGGCAGCCACAAGGACACCTGGCACTTCCACAGCCCCTCAAGTGATTGGCAAACACCACAGCGGCCCCTGAGTGGGAGGAGGTGATTTTGAGGGGAGGAAGGCTGTGGTGTGGGGATGGTTTCCCCTGGCAGGGTCTGGGAAGGGCCTGAGAACACTCCAAGCTCCCGCTGCTGCTGTGGAGAGGGGCAGGTGACACCTCGGTGCCACCTCTGGGGTGGGTGATGGTGCTGAGCAGCTCTGCTGGGCTCTGATACCTCACCAGAGGGATTCATGCTGCTACACCTCTTCATTCTGCTGCTCCTCATGTCCCCAGAGCCAGGACCCTGGCAGGATGCATTTCCCTGCCACGTTCCTGCCCACGGGCATCTCGCTGAGGAGTTTAGTCAGGAACCATCCCCAGGAGCCAGCCAGACACTGACTCAGGGCTGAGTCACTCCAGGGAGGGTTTATTCCCTGGCTTTCACTCCTCACTGATCCTGCTGATGATGAGGAGATGGGATGAGCCCTTGTGAACATTCCCAGCCCTCGTGAACATTCCCAGCCCAGCTGAGAGTCACATCTTCCACCTGAGACAAGTGACTCCCCCACGGATCTTTTTCACAAGGGCATGTGGTGACAAGACAACGGCTTCACACTGAGAGGAGGCTGAGATGAGACATTAGGAAAAAAATCTTCCCTGTGAGGCTGTGGCTGCCCCTGGATCCCTGGAAGTGTCCAAGGACAGGGTTTGGAGCAGCCTGGGACAGTGGAAGTGTCCCTGCCCATGGCAGGGGTGGGATCTGATCATCTTTAAGGTCCCTCGCAACCCAAACCATTCCATAATTTTCTGGTTCTGTGATAACTGATCAGCAGCAATGAAAGAAAAGAGACCATTTGGTTTATAGGCGTTAAAGCTTTAGAAAGGGGTAAGATAAGAAAAAGGAAAAAAATTGAAAAGATATTGGCTATTCTGAAGCAAACAAAAGCCACTATAGATTAAACAAACAATGCAGCCCAAACTTCTCCTTACAGTGCTCTGACAGATAAACAGCAGCCTCCAATAATTAATTGTGGCCTGGCACAGCTGAATGAGCCTCCATATGGGAGTGGTGACAAAACAGCCTCTGTTTTTTGGTGGCAAATTGTGCAAATCGTCGAGTCTGTCTAGAGCTGAGAACTGACACACCGCACTCCTCCTCCTTTCACAGCAGAGCAGACAAATCTGGGAGGGACAGGGTTCTCTGGGGGCACTGGAAATCACTCCAGGCAGAATTTTTAGGGTTTGATGCAGGTGAGAATTCACACACTGAGAGGACACTGCTGGGGGACACCCATGAGCTGTGGTCACCTCCCTTGTGCTCAGCGAGGCTGCAGCGATGGCTTTGTCACCCTCAGAGCCAAGGAGGAGGTGGCAGCACAGCCACAGGGGAAGAGACTGGAAGGAGCACTGCAAGGGATCCTTGGGAATGAACTTTGTGGAGCTGGTGGCAGAGCAGGAGCTGCAGGAAGGAGAGGGAACCTCAGCCCAGCTCAGTCCTTGTGCTGACTTTCTGATTCTCCACGAGCACTGAATTTGCTCATTTTATTTTCTCCAGAGGTATCCATTAATAATTGCACTTGAAATGGCTGAAGGAAAACGATTCAGCAAAGCCAAGGAAGCGTCTTGGAGATGGTCCAGGCTGGCAGAGCTGAGATGCAAATGTGGAGTGACTCTTGCGGGGTTGGGTCGGACATAAATCCACAATGGCTCAATTAAAGCTGCTCCCAGATCACACCACAGACAGGGAGCCACGCTCCAGTCCTGGGACTGATCCTGAACTTCACCCTGAATAAAAGACAGGCCCTTGGAGAACAAAGTCCTCTGAAATCCTGGCACTCTGTCCCTCCACGCTCACAGCTCTCCCCTCCTCTGCATTTTCATTTCAAATGAGACAAAGCACCACTGTCAATTTGGCAGCCAATGATGCCCTGAAAGCCACCTGCCCCTGGCTCCATCCCTGAGCCTCAGCACCAGGCAGGACCACACACACCTGGAGCTGCAGTTAGGGGGGAAAGAAGGGGGGAAATGCTGGACTGAGGGTGCTGATCCTGCCCTTGGGAGCAGACAAAGAGGCTCTCAGTGACCCCCAGCATTGCTATCCCCACTCTGAGGGCAGTGCAGGACAGGTTTCATGGGCAGGTGATTCACTAGTGCAGTCCCTCTCTCTGGAATGAATTCCTTCGAACTCCCTCTTCCCTCCAGGAATCCCCCAAACACCTTTAATTTAGAAGTGCCATAATCTACTTGCCTTCTGCTGCCTCTTAAAGTTGATTTGCTCCTCGGTGCTTTGCAGCCATGACATTTTCACAGCGTTGCCTGTTCCTTTTGCTTGGATCATTTTGGGATGAGGAGCCACGGACCTGTCTCTGCTCTGGTCCTCCCTCCTGTCAAGGTCCTGCCATGGATTGCTTTTGAATTTCCTGCCTTTTTTCCCATAGCTCAAAGACACAGAAACTGCTGTCAGGGCCTGGCACGTTCCCATCTATCCCAAGCATCGTTGGAGTTTATGGGCTCGCTGTACAGGAAGAAATTAGGTAATAATAAAAAATACACACCAAAAATACTCGGCCATAACAAAAATTGATCCTGCCCTACGGGATATTTTAGTGCCTCATTATGGCACCCAGACCTCACAGAATGGCTTCAGTGACAGCAGAGGGTTTTTAAATAAACCACTGGGAACTTGCTGGCTCCAGGTCCATGAATCCTGGTTCCCCACTGACTTCCAAGCCAGCTCCCACACCATGCTCAGCAGCCCTTCCTTCTGCAAAGGTGTTTCCCATCCCACAGGAACTTCCAAGATCAGGAAAACAAAATGTTTTCTTTGGTCCTTCTTTTGAAGGGGTCAGGGAGAGGATGACAGAAGACAGAGCTGTGAATCCCATGCCACTGGGAACGTCTAAACATGATTTAGGAAGAGAAGTGGATGGGTTCAGGTCACGGAGGAGGGACTAGGCTGAATTTTTTGTATTTGTTAGTCTTTCCACCCAATCACTGCCCAGTGAAATCACAGCTCTTTTGGCACAATCCCCTTGTCCTTCCTCACATCTTTAACAACAATGTCAGCACAGGACTCCTGGAAAACACAAACTCTGGCTCTCCAGAGCTCTCCAAACCTCCAGCTCTCCATCCCAGCCCAGCAGGGACCCAGGCCTCTTGTTCTGCTCAGATAATCCAAGGTGCCTACTCCAGCTCTACACCTAATGTGGCATGTGTCTCCAGGAGATTATTTGAAGTGGTTATTTTTATTCCTGGAACCTTCAAAAGCAGAGTTATTAAGTGTATTTAAAAGGAAGAACGGGCCCAGATAAAGCAGGGGATGTAATTAGTTACAAGCTACTGTACTTTGATGACAAAGCAGCATTTCTGTGGAGCAGCAGCTCGGTGGGGTGTGCTAATTACTGATAGCAGTCACAGCCGGGGGAAGCCTGACACTGCTCTGATAAAGCAGAGCTGTCCACAACGCCACGGGCTGGGTTTAACTCGTGGGCTTTGAGCCAAAGCCTGGGCTCTGTAAAACCCAGCACACGTTGGAAAGGGCGGAGGGGAATAAACCCCAAAATTTCAGCGTGGTGGGAGGGCAGGTAACAGCCCAGGATCCCTGAGGAGGGACACCAAGGGGATCACAGGGATGGAGCAGCTCTCCCATGAGGAAAGGCTGGGACAGTTGGGATTGTTCCTGGAGAAGAAAAAGCTCCAGGGGGATCCAGTTGTGACTTCCAGGACCTGAAGAAGCCAACAAGAAACACGGAGAGAGACAATTTATGAGGGCTTGGAGTGACAGGACGCAGGGAATGGTTTCCCACTGCCAGAGTGGGGTTAGGTGGGATTTTGGGAAGGAATTTTTCCCTGTCAGGGTAGGGAGCCCTGGCACAGGGTGCCCAGAGAAGCTGTGGCTGCCCCTGGATCCCTGGAAGTGTCCAAGGCCAGGTTGGACAGGGCTTGGAGCACCCTGGGATAGTGGAAGGTGTCTCTGCCCATGGATGATCTTTAAGGTCCCTTTCAACCCATGATTCCCAAAAAACCTGCTCTCTTTCCTGATGCAGCTTCTCCCTGGCCCTGAGCATTCCCCCAGCTGAGCCCAGAAGGGCTCCCAACTCCCAACACCAGCAGGTGATGGCTGAAGAGCCATTCTGCAAACACTGAGGTGCAAATCCTTTCATCCAAGAGGCATTTAAAGCCAAAACCATGAGCTAAAGGGACACAGGAGAGATCCATGGCTCCCAGTGCCACTGGGTCCTAATCCAGGAACTGTTTCTCCAAGGGGCAGATGAGCTGTGGAAGTGCAGTGTCCACAGGCAGATGGGAAAATCCAAACCCAGGACAACATCTCCCCATCACATCCCCCTCAAAGTGCACCCAAAAGTCAGGTGACACAATTTACACACAGAGTATCTGAGGAGCAGAGCATGAGAGTGGAGCTCCAGGGCCATCAGGACTGAAATGGGAACTTCCACGGGCACCAGAGCATGGAATTTCACCTGAGGATCTCTGAGTACTTGCATGGACCAAAGCCTGATGGTTGTGCTGCTTCCTCCAGCACTCACACATTTCCAGCAAGGTAAATTGTCCATCATGTCTTTCTGAGTTCCTTCAATGCAATTATCTCCTTCCAGACCCTGTTCCTAAAGGATTTGTATTGGGTTTTTTTCTGACCTGAAGAGGTGACAACAAATCTCTTGACCTCAGCCACAGACAGGGCAGGACCTGGAAATCTCTCTTGCCACACCAGTGACATGGTGTCAGATTTCCCTGCGCAGTTAAGACAAGGAAAACAGGAACCATTTCCATTTTTATTGACAAATTCAATTTACAGTCTGGTTCCCACTTTGGAGAGAGTATAAATTTCCTCTCTCTGTGTATCAGTCTTTAGCAGTCACTGGTGATGATGATTTCTGCGCCTGCAGACACTTTTACACCGGCTACAGCACATTTATAAGTAACACTTTTGAAAGAAAACGCTATTAAAATCCCCTCTTTAGGAGGGAGCTGTAAATTAGCTGTTACTGAGCAGACAAGGGGGAGAAGCAAACGCTGTGTGTGTTGGTTTGTGGCTCCTGGGCCAGCTGAGCCCCCTGTTCTCACCCAGAGCCTGACAAGAATTTGACTCACTCGCCCTCCTCGTGTGGAAGTGGGTGAGAAAAAAAAAAAAACCCAGAGAAGGTTCTGGCAGGTTTTATCTGAGAATTTTAGAGCACTTGACAAATAACAATTAATTCCAAGGCTGGTGAGGAACCTTGTGAGCACGGCCCTGCCTGGTGTGGGTGACCCCAGCACAGCTGCAGGGAGCAGGTTTGGGGTGGGGGGACAGGGAGAAGAGGCTGCCAGAGAAATTCTATTTCTGCCTTGTTTCTTCTGGGAAATTCCTCCCTGTGGAGGGTGGGGAGGGGTTGGGATGGATTTCCCAGAGAAATTGTGGCTGCCCCATCCCTGGGAGTGTCCAAGGCCAGGTTGGACAGGGCTTGGATCAGCCTGGGATAGTGGAAGTGTCCCTGCCCATGGATAATCTGGATAATCTTTAAAGTCCTTCCAACCCAAACCATTCCACAAAAATTCAGGACTCTCAACCTCACAATGTGATGCTTTTTTTGGAAAGCATTTCTTCCCCCCCTACTTTTGCACTCCAGCAGTGGGAAGGTTCCTTCACCTTTGTGTTTACAAAGTGAATGTGGGAACAGAGCCCCTCAAGGCCAAAAAAAATATATTTTTTAAAAAATTAAAACAAACAATCCCTTCTGTTCATTTTAACTGCCCTGGTGTGTACTCACTTCATGATGGCAGCACTGCTCTGCAATGTGTTCATTTTTTTTAATAGCTGGATTGTGATGCCAACAAGGACACAGAATAAATGAGATTTGTTTTTTCTTAATATCATAGATGGGTCTTCAGCTGTAGAAACTGGCACTGCTCCTCCAGAGTCGTCAGAGCCAAATTACACTTACTCAGGGGCTGGCCTTGGGACAAAAATATCTTTTTAATTTCCATCTTACTTCAGGAAGAGCCTTAAAACTGCCCCTTTCTGCCCACACGTTGCAGTCCCAGCAGAGCATTTACAGCCAGTGGCCATCACACACTGCTAACAAATGAGGGGAGTTCTTTGTGTTGGAACAAGATCTGCAGAATTTGGGGGGATTCAGGGAAAAGCTCTCCCAAAGCACAGCCCTCTGCACCCTGTGTGACCATAACTGTGCTCATTTCCACTCTGATGGGGCTGGAGACACCTCCCCACTTCTCAGACTGTTATTTCCCTTAACTGAAAGATGCATCATCTATTTTTTAGCAAGAAAACAATTACCAGGTAGCCCTGGAAGCTGCAATTTGCTGTGTATCAGTGCTCATTTAGTTGTCTCTTCGCTGGCTGCCCATGCAGCAAGTGGGGACAGGGGGAAACCTGAACCTGCCAGGAGATTAATGCCAGGCTGCAGCAGAGCAGATGTGTGGGAATAGCAAATGAGAGCACTCCAAGCTTCCTGGAAAAGCCAAGACAAGAGACTTTGCTGCAGCAGGAACACAGAGGCTGAGGGTTACAGGTGTGACACCCCCAGCTCTGCTCTGAGACAGCAAAACTGAACAAGAGATCAGCTCCAAACTCTGGCGAAATCCCAGGATCATGGAATGGTTTGGGTTGGAAGGGACCTTAAAGCCCATCTTGGGGACACCCTTCACTAGGCCAAGTGGCTCCAAGCCCTGTCCAAACTCCTGTTTGGAGCTTCTTGAGCATCAGCTCCTGCTCCTTCCTCTGCTGCCATTGCTGGGCCTGGAGCAGAGCCTGGGCCTGCTGTGACCCTCCCTGCACACAGGGGCACACAGGGATAGACAGGGACAAACAGGGACACCCAGGGACAGAAAAGGACACTCGGGACACCAGGGACAGAAAGGGACTCTCAGGGACACACAGGGACACACAGGGTCACTCAGGGAGTCCCAGGGACATACAGGGACACACAAGAATACCCAGGGACACCCTGGGACATACAGGGACACCCAGAGACAGAAAGGGACAAACAGGGATACCCAGGGATGCCCAGGGACACCCATGGACAGAGACAGACACCCAGGGACACTCAAAGACACTCTGGGACACCCAGGGTCAACCAGANCTGTGACCCTCCCTGCACACAGGGGCACACAGGGATAGACAGGGACAAACAGGGACACCCAGGGACAGAAAAGGACACTCTGGGACACCAGGGACAGAAAGGGACTCTCAGGGACACACAGGGACACACAGGGTCACTCAGGGAGTCCCAGGGACATACAGGGACACACAAGAATACCCAGGGACACCCTGGGACATACAGGGACACCCAGAGACAGAAAGGGACAAACAGGGATACCCAGGGATGCCCAGGGACACCCATGGACAGAGACAGACACCCAGAGACACTCAAGGACACCCTGGGACACCCAGGGACACTCAGGGGCACACAAGGACACACAGGGACACCCAGGGACAGACAGGGATACCCAGTGACACCCAGAGACACTCAGAGGCNGGATACCCAGTGACACCCGGAGACACTCAGAGGCACAATAGGTTGACCCAGGGCTGAGGGCCCCTCTCAGCATCTCCTCAGCCCCAGCTCCCTCAGCCTTTCCTGGGCAGGGAGCTGCTCCAGGCCCTTCCTCATCTCCAGGAGCTCCGTGTCCCCCTCTCCTGAGGAGTTTCATCCTTAAACATACCCTGAGGATTCATCTGCAGCCACAGTGACCCCAGCCCCACGTGTCCCTGAGCTCAGGGAATGTGACAGCCCCAGAACAGTCTGACAGCCTGAGCAGGGCCCAGCACCAGGACAGATGTTTGAGCGTCTTTTTGCTTCCTCTGGGCTCAATTCCCACTCTGAGGGAGAGGAGGGAGACGGCTCACAGCTCCCAGCTCCCAGCTCCCAACTCCCCGCTCCCAGCTCCCAGCTCCCAGCTCCCAGCTCCCAGCTCCCAACTCACAGCTCCCTGCCCGTGCTGGAAATGAGAGAGGGGGGAAAAAAAAAGTATCAACGGCTTCTCAGTCTGGCAAGCCAGCTCTGCGAGATGATGAGCTGTCAGCGTGGGGAATGTCACCAGGTGCCAGGCTGCTGTCACCGAGCTGTGACACAGGGACAGGGGGATCTGCTCTGAGCTGCCCTGCTGAAGCTGGGGGGACTCTGCTGCACCCAGCACAAACCCCCCCAGATTCCCAGATCAGTTTTTGCCCTTAAGGGAATAAG
>VXBB01008833.1:74887-90196 GCA_013399915.1 Illadopsis cleaveri | reverse complement strand
CCCCCAGCACAGGGGAGACCCCACAGTGACCCCATCAGCACTGAGGAGTCCCTACAATGACCTCCAGCACTGGGAAGATCCCAGAGTGACCCCCCAGCCCTGGACACCTCCCAGAGTGACCCCCCAGCCCTGGACACCTCCCAGAGTGACCCCCCAGCCCTGGACACCTCCCAGAGTGCCCCCCAGCATCAGCAGGTTCTGCCTGCAGGGAGCTGACTCACCACAGCCCCACCTGGCACTGGCACAGTTCAGAGCTGGGTCACAGCTCACGCTGTCAGGGGACCTGTGGCACTGTCACAACGGGGTCACTCTCCATTCCCAGAGTGAGGGAACGAGCAGAATTCCCATTTTCCAGGGAAAAATGTCTTTCCCTCTCCATCTCTGATGCCATCGAGGTGGGGTGTGCAAAACTCCACCAGCAGTTACGAGGTAATTACATTCCACCAATGTCTTCAACTGGTCTGGCAACACACGTTGGCATGAGACCAGAAAGTTATAGCAGCAAGGTGATTAGGGACAGGTAACAGCTAAAAAACAGAGGGAGATTAATTAATAATTGATGGTGTAGGTAGAACACTGCAGAAAGTATAATTAATGCTGAACAAACTTGATATAACTCTGTCTTGTTAAAGGCTAATAAAATGTTTCAGTGCTCTTCTGGATCTGGGCTCTCAAAGCTCCAGGAATCAGCCCCTCCACTACAGGGGGTGTGCAGAGCCCCCCTGAGCAGGGCAGACCCTGCTCTGTCACCTCAGGGGTCACATGGGGACATCTCCTGGCCATGTTTCACACAGAGCCACGCACAGTCCTGTGGGACATACCTGAGCTGCTGGAGAGAGCCCAGAGGAGGCTGCAGGATGAGCAGAGGGATGGAGCAGCTCTGCTGGGAGAGCTGGGAATGCTCAGCCTGGAGAAGAGACCACAGGTGACCTCACTGGGACCTTCCAGGACCCAAAGGGAGCTTACAGGAAAGACAGAAAGAGACTGTTTACAGGGGATGGAGTGACAGGACAAGGGGGAACATGCTGCCCAGGGGTGCAGCTCTGAGCTCACACTCAGTGTCACTCAGCTCTGCACAGAGCAGGGACACAAAACAAATCCTTTTCCTACTGAACACAAAGGATGATGAGTACAAGTTTGAAAAAGCACAAACAAGGGTGGCTGAAGAGAGAAACAAGGATGGGGCTTCACAACCTGAAGCTGGAATTGGACAATTAAACCCCAATATGCAAATAGACCAAAACTTATAAAAGTGTGAGACCTCGTGACCAGGCAGCCATTTTGTGGCCATTTTGGGTCAATTCTGTGACCATTTTGGGTCAATTCTGTGACCATTTTGGGTCCACCTTGGGTGTAGCCCTGGCCAGGCTCTTGCTCTGCCCAAGGTGTGTCCTTAAAGGCCTTTTAATAAATATCTCCTTTATTCTCTAGCTCTGCCCAGTCTCTGCTCCAGCTCAGAAAGGCATGGGCAGAAGGTCAGATGCCCTCTTAAGACATCACACCTGCAGCAGCATTTGCAAAGCTCACAAGAGCTGGTGGGCAGGAGAACCCTGCAGCTCTCTGTGAACCTTCTCTGATCTCCATGGCACTCCCAGGGCTGGTGATGCTGCTGAGCTGCAACAAATGAGACCTGAACAGCAGCAAAATCTCTGTCCTGCATCATCCTGTTCAGATCAAAGAGCTGACCTGCTCTCCTTGGATCACAAAACGGAAGAAAAAAAACCCTCTCTGACTAACAGCCAATATGAAGTATTTATTCAACTACTAGAGGAGCATTAAACACTCAAGAGTTGCCATGATTAGGAAAAGAGCTGTGAAATCCTCACATTTCCATGTCCTACACTGGCACAGCGCACTGGGACTGTCCTTGGAGAAGGTGACGCTCACAGAAGAGCAGAGACAACCAGGCCACCCCCTCACCAAGACAAGAAACCTTCCATGCTTGCTATTAATTCTGTAATTTTTGATTGATTGGTTGTCTGTGTCTGCCTGGGCTCCTGCCTGTGCCATGGCTCAGGAATCAGAACTGCCATGATCATCCCCTGCCCCCAAATCTCGTGGAGAAAGGTCCCAGACCTCAAAGAGAAACTCCAAGGGAAGAGCCTGGCAGGGCTGTGAACAGGACTGGAACGGTTCAAGGAGCCAAGTTCCCAGCAGCCCAGCTCAGTCACGCTCTGAGGCACAGAGTGGGGGTTTGGGGTGCCCTGTGCAGGGCCAGGAGTTGCACTGGATGATCCTTGGGGGTCCCTTCCAGCTCTGGACATTCCAGGATTCCCTGACTCAGCTGCCACCACCCCGTTATTCATTGTGATGACCTCAGACTGTGGCACTCAGGACATCCCCCACTGTGACTTTGCTCAGCCCCTGAAGGGGCCCAACGCTCCCCACCCAAGGCGAGTGTGAGGATTAACCAGGTAATATTGACAAAGTGCTCTGAACACGGGAAACTTGAGCTGCTGTGCCTTTGTTTACTCATCTGCTAAGTCAGGAGCAGAACACCCACCCCAGAGGGCTCACAGGAGGCTTATTGAGGTTTTGTTTGCAGAGCACTCGGAGAGATCCTCGACGAGAAACGCTGCAGGAACATCAAGGGCTGTTGTGATCAGACAGGCAGGCACTGGAGACTCCCTGGCCAGCTCTGGATTCCAGGATTAAAGTGGGAACAAATCAAGGCTGGCTCTCCACCCAAGGCCGGCTTCTTTGTCTTAGCAGAGAATAAAGAGCAGCTGATGGCCCAGGTTTGTTCTGCCCATGGTGGCAGGGAAGGATTCCAGCCGAGGATGGTGGGAGTGTGATGGGCTCCCAGTAACCTCCACCACCAGGGCTGACTGAAGCAGCACCCCCTCACCTGTTCTGCACCAAAATAGCAAATAAAGCAGTTTTAACCAACTCTGGTGGCTATTTTCTGCCTTATTTCCTGCAGCACACAAAGCACGAGGCTTTACTTTAATCACCACGAGCTGAGGGATGCTCCAAGGTGTTTGCTTCCATCATGGGGCTCTGCCAGGTGCCTTCAGGCTCCTGAGGAAAGCAGTGATGAAGGGAACGGCAGGAGGGCCAGGGCTGCCTCTTGTTCTTGCTCTGAAGAGAAATGCATCTCCTTCCTGCAGACACCTCGCCCCACCAAAGCCTCCTCTGCTCGGCATAATGAGGGCATCACTCTTTGCAGGTAGTTTTTGAAGCAGCTAATTATGCTGTGCTGTGGGAAGCTGCTGCATGCATTCCTCATGTTCTGGGTGATCCAGGAGAGTTTAACTAGGAATAATGGCACAAAACTGTGCAGGGAATATATTAAGCTGAGCATCAGGCAGAACTTCCTAGCAGGGACACACATCCTGAGGAGAGGCAGGAGAGGGATCATTTTATACTGGGCAGGACCAGCAGGAAGGGAACATTTCCCAGGGGTGCAGGGGCTGTTATTTAATCTCTTTGGGCACCAAATATTGTGACAACTTTCACTGAAGAAAGGGAAAACTCAGGGAATTAAGGAGACCAACTTCACACAATTAAAAATGTGCACCCACTTGGATGGAGTAAAAGGCAAATTAATCATGAAAGAACAGCCTGGAATGGGAGAGTTTGGAAAGGGAAAACAATAAACAGATCGTGTGCTCACTGAGCAAGGGCAGGGGATCACAAAATAACCTTTGCCTCATCTCATTGCAAAACCCCTGGGGGCAGAGGAGGACCTGGCACATGGAAGGACTTTGCTGAATCTCCAGCTCCTGCTCCAGAGGGAGGAATCTCACTGTGAGGTCACAGGGCTCTTTTTCCCAATATTGGGAGGTCTTGCAACACAGAGCTTGGAAAAGGCACTGAGAGCTCTTGAGTTAAATCAGGAGAAAGTGAAACACACTTTCTGGCAAGCTCTGAGAGAAGCAGAAATGTGCAAAGGAATCCAGGAGTTTGTATCCAAGTTTTCTGCTGTCCTCCTCCCTCCCTGTGCAGACACAAGGCCATAGAGAAAAGAACATTTCTCTGCCTGGTGACATCTCTCTCACATTCTCCAGATTATGTGTGGAAGGAAGAAATCCCTTTTCATCCCTTTTTATCCTAAACTTCCTTTTTTCTTTTTTTTTTTTTTACCCTGCAAGTCACATCACTTCTTTTCATTCCTGGCTAAACACCACCAAGTGTCAAGCAGCGCAGCAGTGTTTTAACTGCTAATAACAGACAGCAGCAAATACACCCTAGCAGAGAGCTGCTCCTTTCCCTTCCCTGCATTAATGCTCCTGACAGCCTCTTTTACAACCTCTCCACACCTCCCCGAGCGGGGCTGGCCTCACACAGCTGACCTGGGCTTGTTGTCTGCGGCTCCTCGCGATCTGCACTCGAATGCAAATGCGCTTCAAGTCAGCCCTTCACGTCTCCAAATGCTGCAGTTCTCCAGGGGAGCCCACCAGATGCACTCTGATGGATTTTAGGATGAGATTCCAGCAGGGCTGGGTCTAATCAGCAAATCAGGACTTTGCTTCCTAAGGGGTTTTGTTTGTCTGTTTGTTTAACATGAAAGGCAGAGCAGAACATTTGAATAACTCAGGATTAAGGGAAGGATAAACCTGACCAGCACAATTTAACCACCTCAGAGCCAGAGACCAGCATCAAGAATCTCAGGGAGCTCCAAGCACAGCAGAGCCTGGGGATGCTGCTCACAGGCTGAGGATGCAGCAGGAAGAGAAACAGAGGCTGGTGAGGGGCTGGGAACACAAACCCTGTGAGGAACAGCTGAGGGAGCTGGGGTTGTTTATCCTGGAGAAAAGAAGACTCAGAGGTGACCTTATCACTCTCCACAACTCCCTGAAGGGTGGCTGTGCTCAGGTAGGGGTTGGTCTCTTTCTCCAGGCAGCACTGACAGAACGAGAGGACACAGCCTCAAGCTGCACCAAGGGAAATACAGGTTGGATATTTGGAAAAAGTTTATTACAGAAAGGGTGATAAAGTACTGGAATGGTCTGCCTGAGGAGGTGGTGGAGTCACCATCCCTGGATGTGTTTAAGGAAAGCCTGGATGTGGCACTCAGGGCCAGGGTTTAGTTGAGGTGTTGGGGCCGGGTTGGACTTGATGATCTTGGAGGTCTCTTCCAACCCTGTGATTCTGATTCTGATTCAGAGATGCTTTGCCCTCCTGCATCCTGGGAAACCCCGCAAAAAAACAGGGAATCATAGAATCCCAGCCTGGTCTGGATTCAAAGGGACCTTAAAAATCTTCTCGTTGGGGTGGGCAGGGAGACCTCCCGCCAGACCAGGTTGCTGAGCCCCATCCAAACTTGGGGTCAGTGCTTGCCCATCTCAACAAAAAGCTGTGCCACAAAAACGTCATCACTCAGGACCTTCACTCGACAGAGTGAGGCTCCTGCAATGCCTCATTTCTCTGTCACACGTGATGGTTCAGGTCACCTCTGCTTCCTTTAGAGCCAGGCTAAAACCACGGGAGCACAGACTGCACGTGCTCTGTGCAGGAGGTCACTGTCCCGAATCGCAGCCTGCACCATGCCCTAAAAACAACAAAAATAGAGCCCCAACCTGAATCCCAGCACCCTGCAACACAGAGCTACCTCCACCTGCTGGATGTGAGCCTCACCTATCACTCCCCACCCCGGGGAGGATGAAGGGTGTGAGGCGGCAAGCCAACACAAAAGGTTATTTTCATGTTTTATGCGTTTCAGGCTTTGCCTGAGGCACTCCGAGGCAGTCTGCAAAGCTGCCTGGAGTCCCTTGGTGGTTGTTAGCAGCTGGCGGGCCCAGCAAGTGGCAGCGAAATGAAGAGTTTAAGTTTAAGAGTGAATTTAAAAAAAAAAACCAAACCAAAAACAACACCAAAACCAAGTGGCAGCCAAGGACGGAGATGGCTCCACACAACTGCAGGCTTTGAATCATCCTCATCCTCCTCATCCTCCTCATTCTCCTCCTCCTCCTCCTCCTCCTCCAGGGCTGTCCCAGCAAGGACAGGAGCCACAGCCATGTCCTCACCTCCAGGAGCCCTCGCATTGATGAGAAGGTGGAAATGTTGATTTTTGGCAAGGGAAGGATGCAGATGAGCACATGCAGGTGCCTGCCCTCAGCTGTGCTGCCCACTGCCTCTACCCCAGCTGGGCTCAGCAGGGAGAGGTCCCCTCTTGGACCAGCAACACCTGCAACAGCAACGTGACTTCAGGGAGAACAGGACAAAAATCATCCGAGACATTTGGATTTTTGCTCTTTTGCCTGGGAAATCTGACCCCTCCACACTGCCTGGGTAGTGATTCTGCTCACAAGACCCTCAGGAAAAGGAGAAGACAACAGGAAACTGACAGTCAGGAAGCCTTGTATCTCTTGGAGCAAGATTTAGGTGGCCTAAATGCCACCCACAAACTCTTCTGTCACCTCCAGGTTGCACAAGCACCTTTCTGAAGGAAATGTGGCCCTGGGGCTCTGGCTGTGGCCCTGGTGACCCCCATGGCCCCCAACCCCTGGGGTCTCCATCCCCACCAGCCCCTAAGAGCATTTTCCAGACACAATTTAGGACCAATTTCCACGGACAAGGCCATCAATTCTGCCTAAATGAAAATTAATGACACTAATAACGAAGAGAACCCACAAATCTTCAGTGAGGCCGGTGAGTATTTGGGGAGACAAATGACTCAATTAGGGAGGCTGTGGAGGAGCCCTGAACCATGGCCACGGTGAGCACGAGGCCCTGCTGCTCCCTGCAGCCAAGGGAATGAGGCCACTTTGCTTCCTGAGAGGGCTTGGCCCCTCCTGAGTTCTCCAAAAATGCCTTTAATGGCTCTACATGGTCTGTGCTTGTCCCCGAGCTATTGCAAATGACAGTAAATAATCACCACCCTGACACAGCCAAGGCAGCCGAGGTTCTGCACTGTGCATGCAACAGGAGCAGGGAAGAAAAGGAAAATAAAACCCAACAAAACCCCAAATGAGAATCCAAATTTACCCTGCAAGGCAGGTCTAGCACAGGTTACCCCCAGCACAGCCTCTGCAGTCTGTCATGCACGGGCCAGGAACATCAGACAGCAACAGCTCCAACAACATCTGTCTGCAGCTGCATCCCTGCCATGGCACTGATGCCTCTTGGGGCTGCCTAAAAACAGAGGCCAGACAAAATTAAGGGGATAAAAAGCAGTTCTGTTTATTGAAGGGCCTACATTTAGGGCAGACAGAGCCCTCCCAGGGGCTACACCCAAAAATGGACAATGGGTCACAGGTTTTCACACTTTGATAAGTTTGGTCCATTTGCAGACTGGGGGTTAATCTTCCAATTACAGCATTTACCCCAAGTTTGGTGCCCCAAATTCACTTTTGTTTCCATCTCTCAGGGCCTGAGGCAGTGAGGTGTCCTTGATTGCCAGGCCTGGAGAGGAATTGTTGTGTATGACCAAAATGGGGAAGCAGCAGCTCACACTGTGTGTGGAGTTTAGAGTTCTACACTAAAGAACTGCAGGATTACAAATATATGAAAAATATAAAAGCTAAAATCCTAAGGCATCAGCAAGAGGGGGAACTGGATGAGCTTTAAGGTCCCTTTCAACCCAAACCACCCCAAAATTCTGTGATGTCCATTACAATCTGCAGCTCCAGAACCTTCCCCTGAAATGGGGGAAGGCAGAGAGAGGAGAGGAGGGAGCAGGAGACATCCCCATCCCTTTCTCCTCGTTGCCCTTCCTCTGAGCAGGCTCACCACGGTGACGTGTGAGACACAAAAGCAATTTCCAGCACTACAAGGCAAATCTGCCCATCTGCAATGTCCCCGGTAAGTGAATCCATCCAGGGCCTCCCCTGCTGCTGGGAAATTTCCATGGAAATGGGGCTGTGGATGCCACCTCCCAGGCTCTGCTCCCTGGGGCCCAGAATGATGCAAAGTGGCCCCTTCCAGACAGAAAAATCTGCCACTTTTGGCCACTCTGTGAAGTGAATTCTCCAGCTGCACAACGAGTGACAGACAGGCTGAGGGACAGTGATGGGCAGAATCATTGAAGCAATGTCCCCTCAGCCAGAAAGGGATGGTGGAGCACCTGTATCCTCCCCAAGGACTCCGTGTCCAATCTTCCCTCTCCTGCTGCCTGGGTACAGCTGCTCAGGGCTCAAAGGAGTCAGACATAAAGGAAAAAAATATCCTCTAAAGCCTCAGCACACAGCAGGAGGGCAATGGCAGATCCAGGATGGGCTGGGAATATATCACAGAATCATCATGGGATGGTTTGGGTTGGAAGGGACCTTAAAGATCGTTCCAGGGACACCTTCCACTATCTCAGGTTGCCCCATCCAACCTGGCCTTGGACACTTCCAGGGGCAGCCACAGCTTCTCTGGGCATGTGAGTGTTCAGCGGATCTCTCTGAAAAAGGATTTATTGAATATGCATTCATGTATCCAAGCAAACCAGCAGAGATAAAACCTGTACCCGTTTGTGCCTGCACACAGAGCCCCGTGGTTGTGCAGAGCTCAGCGTCCCGAGGAAACCGAGCTGAGTGTTCCTACAGCCCCGGAATGGCTGAGTCTGGCACAGGATCAGAAACCAGAGATGAGGAGGCTTCAGCATCACTCGTTTCTAGCAGTGAGGTCTCCAGAGAAAGCCCCAAATCCTCCCCAGCCCAGATCACAAACCTTGGCAGCACTCGCTGGACGCTGTGCTGGATTCAGAGACACCACGAGGCCTTGGGATGTCACCACCTGCCACCTCAGCAGCAGGACCCAAAGGCCACATCCTCCCCCTGGCACAGCTCCGGAGCCTTGCTCCATCTGCCCCTGCTCAGGGGGAGCACTGCAGGTCCCAGGGCTTTGGTTACACTATTAAAAACAGAAATGAAACCAGCCCCTGAGCTCATCCATTTTCAGAGCAGCTAATTTGTCCCCAGGGAGCGGCTGGAGGCGATGGGGGGAGGGAACCAGCACTCTCCCTTCTGTTATAAAAATAACAAAAAGTGATGAATGACCCTCAGAGCCCAGGATGGGAAGCAGCAGCTTTTTCCAGGCCGAGATAAATTACTGCTGTCACTGCAGGTAGAGCTGTGATTTACCCACCATGTACCCAGGCCAGCTCCTCGGCGACCCGGCTTTGCCAGCCCCGCTTAGCTCATCTCCAAAGCCTTTGTCTGCTTTGAAATCCAAACGAGAGCGACTGGGGAGCAAGAGAAGCACCGGGCAGGATGGCCAGGGATGGCAGGAGGAGCATCCACCCATCCCTGTGCTTCCCGGGAGGAGCAAATCCAGGAGCTCACCGAGGAACGTTTCACAGCACACAAGGACGAGCCTCCACCGTTCCCTATTCCCTGCTCCATGTATTCCCAAGCGCCATCTGTTGGCATTTCTTCCCATTAACTTTCCCTAACCCGACCCCAGACGAGGAACATTCTCCTCACAGGAGAGCAACTCGAAAATTGTGGCTCAGGGGGAAAAGCCCAGAGCGCACAGGAGACAATCCCAGCGCTCAGAGCAGGGTTTGCACAGGGCTGCCTGGCTTTTCCTTCCTGGTTTTATGTGGAACACCCCTTCTCTGCCAGGCATCTCACCCCACCTTAATGGATTCATTTATTCAGCATGGGGAATTGATAGATTTAGTTTGATTTTCGTTTCGTAAGCCTTCCTCCCCGAGCTACATTTCTCTTTTCATTAATGTGCTGATGGAGGAATAAACTTTTAACTCCGAGGATCAGCCCTGTCAAACAGAATCTCCTCTGCTGCCCGGGAAGGGGAGGGAGCTGGGCTGGAAAAGGGCTCTGAGCCAAGGGAGCAGCCTGGCAGGTGATTTTAGGAGAGCCTGCTGAGTCCTATTTCCTTAGTTTTAGTCGTGGTTTTAATTCTCTCCTCTGCAGTGTCTCACGCAGAGCCTGCTCCAAAACAGGAGTCACAGAACCTCCTGTGAACTGGAGTCCTTGGGCAGTGAGGGGACAAGCACAGAGTGGGGAGAAAGGTATGGAAAAACTGAGATTTGGGCAAATATTAACAGGAGAAGGAAAGCCTGGGCTTATGGCAAGGGAAATCACAAAAAAAATCCAGCTGAAGAACTAAAAGTGTCTCTTATGAGCCAGTAATGATGCCCCAAAAGAGATTCCTCCTGAACCTGCCCTCAGGAATTTGGCTTTCTCCCCAACCCTTTGGGATTGGGTTTGGGTGAGCTTTCCTTAGTGCTCCTCCACGTGAGCCACAGGAAGCACAATCTCTCCTCTCCCACTTTGCATAAAAGATGGAGTTTTCCCATTTTCATGCAGGCACACGGCCTCTGCTCATGCATACATTCATTCAGCTTCTCTTCCAGAGTGGATTCCTTTGGAGAGCAGATCTGTTATGGCGATGCAAGCACGAAACACACAAAGATGTTTCCAGATTTTTCCGACCCCAAAAACTCTTCCCAGATGAGACATCAATCTATGGGTGATCTATTCACAGCCCTGACTCACTATGGAAATGAAAGATCCTCAGCAAAACCCCCACTCAGCCTCGTGGAGCCAGCTGTTATCCCTCATTCCATGTTTTTGTTCCACTTTAGCAGCTTTAAGGCCAAGCTCTGATCAATAGGATCTGACAATAAAGCAAGCAGCCCCTTTTCACTCCTTTGCTCAACTTTGGGCCTTCCCATCGCTGTGCTGAAAAAGGGAAAGGATCCAAACCCCTCTCCTGAAGGATCCTGGCGATGGAGCCTTGCTAATGAGAGCAGGCCCAGCTTTATCCACACAAATAAACATCCCTGGGGAGCTGGGAGTTCAGTTCTGAGTCACAGCCAGGAATTTGGGCAGCCAATACAAGGCTGAACCAAATTAGTAAGAAAACAATAAAAATTTTCGAGCTGGGGATTATTTCTGTGTAGGAGCTGAGAGACCAAGGGGAGAGGCCCACAGAGCCCCACAGACCCTTCAGAGAGGCAGATTCGCACGTGATTAAATCAAGTTTCTCCTCAACACAAATCCTCCCGATGTCCCCAGCTCGACAGTGAAGGTGTTAATTCCTCTGTAAATAGGGTGTGAAATGCCACAACATCAGATGGGGTTTCTACTCACTTTGCTAATTATGTTCGTCTGTCATCGTTCCACGGTGCAGCAGGAGAAGGGCTTGGCTCCGGGAAGCAACACACAATTTTTAGACTTGAGTGGAAAATTTGCCAGAGGCTGTTTTGTCAGAAGGGGGAGAAAAAAAAAAAAAAGAAATCTAACATATGATGTACCAGCATTACTGTAAAGGAGTTATTTTTTCAGAGTCCTAAGTTATAAATGCTGCTTGGGCTTACAGAGATGGACAAAGAGGGGAAGGAAGGAAGGAGTTCATGGTGTCCCAGCAGTTGAGTACCCTGATAGTCTACTGACAGAACCTCGCACAATTTGCACCAAATATTTTTGTGCAAATTTGGCTTTTTAGGTGCCACCACTGCAGCTTCACCTCGGAGCTGGCTGAGGTGAAAGGGTGTGACAAAACTCGGTCACTGCACAGTGCAGGGGGCTGTCAGGTTGATCAACAAGCATTGGTGGCCCCAACAGCTCCAGCTCATCCAAATTCACATTTATTTTCCCTGGGTGGGCGTTGGAAACCTCACAGAGCTGTGTTGGTTTGATGCAGGACCTGGAAAGTTGGGAAGTTTTGCCCTTTGACAAGGGCCTGGAGTGACAGGACAAGGGGGAACGGCCTTAAGCTGGAGGAGGGGAGGGTTAGATGGGACATTGGGAAGGAATTCCTCCCTGTGAGGGTGGTGAGGGGCTGGAATGAATTTCCTAGAGCAGCTGTGGCTGCCCCTGGATCCCTGGAAGTGTCCAAGGCCAGGTTGAACAGGGCTTGGACCAACCTGGGACAGTGGAAGTTGTCCCTGCCCATGGCAGGGGTGGGACAAATCTTCAGTGTCCCTTCCCAGCCAAACCATTCCATGATTCCAGGACTGCTGACTTGACTTTCATGCAGGGGTGGGGGGCAGGAATGAATTCCTTCCTTTGCCACACTCAGCTCTCCCCCTGAGCCACACTCCGGCTGCAGCAATCCCAGGGGGGATCCAGGCGAAGTGGCATAACCCTGCCTCAGCCTTTCCTGGCCCTTTCATGCCTCCTCCTCAGCAACCTGGAACTTTCCAGAGCGCTCCTGCCCTTCCCAGGCTCTCCCAGGGTTAACAAGGCAGGAGGTTTGTGTGCAAGGACTAAATAATGCTCATTTAGGATGAAGCTCTGCCTACCACAGGCCAGGGAACTTCTCTCTGCTCATCCCTGCTTGAACAAGGGCAGGCTCAGGGAGTGAGCTGAGCTTGAGAAAAGAACTCTGCAGTCCCATCCAGTCCATTACAACCCCTGATCAGTTGTTCTGTCAATAATTATCTTCAAAAGCAAAAATATTCACCTTCTTGCTTTGAATTTCTCTCAGCCGAGCTCCTAACTCTTGTTTTAGCCCAGGAAAGTAAGAAGAAAATTACCTTTATTGACTTACAGCAGGTTACTCCTTGTTTATTGCAGGTGTACACCGAGAGAATCAGCCCCTCTGGAGTTATTGCTGATTTACAACAGGGAAGTAGGTACACAATTACTTGTGGTGATTTACAACCGAGTTACCTGTTATTTATTCTCGGTATTTAAGGGTATATCCACATGGGGGCCCTAAGGAAAATTAAAGCAAATTAATTTTAAAGTAGATTAGTTAAACTGTGTGAGACCATGACACAAACCCTCCTCTTCTGAATTAAAGAGGCCTTAATGCTTTTGAGTTCATCTTAACTCCTTCCCCAGCGAGGAGGAGCTCAGCCCAGGCGGTGCTGCCAAGGAACTGCCACGGCCAAGGAGGAGGAAAACCAGCCCTGCTCAGTGAAAAAGGGATCATTGCTGCTTTCCAACAGGAAAAAGAGAGGGAATCCCACAAAATTCAGTGGTGCAACACCTCTGGCTCGCACTGGAGAGTCCAGGCAGGTTGATGGAGCATAGAACTGATCACAGCCTTTCTTAAATTTCCATCAGCTCATCCCCTCAGCCCTTTCCAGCCTGCTGTTCCAGAGGAGGATGGGGCTGTTACACTTTATTTAATGTTCCTCTTTAACATTCCCTGGTTTAGCTGCTTCATTTCTCCTCCCACAGCTTCAGTTTTTCTCAGAGGCCAAGAATTACAGAATTAAAGAGTCTTTAACTGGAAAACACCTCCAAGATCAAATTCAACCACAGCTGGACTTGCTGTGCCAAGGCCCCACCGTGGCCCTGCCAGAACCACTTTGGTGCCCTGGGGATGATGGGGACTGTGGAAAAGGAGGCCACGAATCTCCTGCACCCACAGTGGCCTCCAGCCACACAACAATCCATGGGCTGGTGGCCCTGGGAAGGGATGGGATGTCCCAGGGAGGTTCCTGGCAAAAGGAACGAGGTGAGTTCCAAGCAAACCCCAGTTGGAGCATGAGCCTGGCCCTGGCTGGTGCACCCAGATCCCTCCAGATCCTCCAGACCCAAGGCCAGAGCCCATTTCCTGGCAGGAAGGGCAGTGCCAGCCTGGGGGTGGATTGAAGAGAGGGATGAGAGCCCCAGGAGGGAGATCCCTCATTCCCAGGAGGGAGATCCCTCATTCCCAGCTGAGGAATGAGATCCCAGGAGAGAGATCCCTCATTCTCAGCTGAGGGATGGGATCCTCAGGAGGGAGATCCCTCATTCCCAGGAGGGAGATCCCTCATTCTCAACTGAGGAATGGGATCCCAAAGAGGGAGATCCCTCATTCCCAGCTGAGAGAACAGCACAGAGCTGACCATGGAAAGCCTCCATTCTCTTCCATCTTTCTTCCAAATCTCCTTTTACGTCCTTGCTCTTTTCTTGCTCCACATCTCCCTTTCCTCTTCACTCTCACACCACGTTTTCCTTCTGTTCTGGGCTCCCTCCTCTGCCTCAGCTGACTCACATTATTCCTTGTGCAAGACAGCAAAACCTCCTCCTGTCTCCTCCACTTACTGCTCTCTTCTCTCACATCTTTCCTGTCTTTCCTGTGACCTTTTCCTCCTGCTGCTGCTCTCCCAGGCGTGCCCAGGGAATCAGCCAGGGCTGGGAGAAGTTCTCAGACAAAAACCCCTCGCAGCCAGCTGAGGTGAGATGGAGGGAGACAGAGAAACACCAACAAACGCTTCCCAACAAAACCAGCTGCTGTCAAACTGAGGAGGAACATTTTTCCAGGAGAAAGAGCAAAGTGTTTCTATTCTCTGTAAGAATTTAAGATTTATGAAGTTCCCTGTCCATCACCAGGCTGGAACCTGGACTGGAGGTGGAACTGGCTATTGCCACATGACAAAAGCTTCCTCATAGCCTTTCCTTCCCCTCATTTAATGAAAAGTCACCTCCTGGACAGAGGGAAAAGGTTTCCTGTACTAATTATATTTGTAAGCACTGCGCCAAACTGGGCTGCACTGGTGATGACCTCGTTGATGCTACAAAAAAAACCCTGAGAGGTTTTTTTGTGGCAGCCTCAGGATGGCTCATGGGTCCCACAGACTCCCTGGAATCATCTCAGAGTCACGAATTCCAAAGGGTCAGGTATTAATTAAAATTCTCCTTTTGATTCCAGGGCAGGAATCCATCTGGGAGCCTGGCAGGATGGATGAGGGCACTGATGTGCCAAAGCAAGGACAGGCCACTGGTGGCTGTGGAAAAGGGCAGCATCCAGGGATGCTTCACCTGTTTGAGTCAGACTTCAGTGTGGCTCATCCTCATCCTGCCCACACGGGACAGCACTCATTAAAAAAAAAAAAAAGGTTCAAAGCCTGCAAAGGGATTTGGTTGGGGCTTTTTGCCCTTTCACAATAACCTGTGAGTGTACATTACTCACAAAGTCTCAGATGTGTGAGGCTCTGAGGACACAGCAGTGTGACCACTGCTGCAGACACAAATCAAATAAGGCATTTGCTCAATCTAACAGACTCTGCCACCTTTGATCATGTTAATTTTTCTGCTCCCAGTTCCTGCCGTAATGTTATTTCATGAGAAACTCAGCCTTCAAAAGAGCAGAACAAAAATTCAGCTTCCCATCCTTGGACCTTTGAAGAAAGTCTTGGAAATGTAACTCCAGTGGCAGTGTTCAAAATCCAGGAGTTGAGAGGAGAGGTCACACTTGGAGGAAGGCTGACCTGCATTTTAAAGGGTGCTTCTGGCTGGGACAAACTTTAAATGTAGGGACTGTTCCAGTTGTGCTAAGAGATGAATTTAAATTCAGCTCAAGCACTTGGGGTTCAAGGAACTCCTCAGCTTCCTCTGGAGTGCACTTTGGGGTGTTTGGATACTGAGGGGAACCATGAAGCACAACAGCAGCTGCATATGGTATCCACTGTTGTGGTGCAAAATTATGTTTTTCTAAAGTTCTGTATTTTTGTTATTTGTTTGTAATGGTTTA
>VXBB01008833.1:24086-74882 GCA_013399915.1 Illadopsis cleaveri | reverse complement strand
TCTTATATCGAACCTGAGCCCCAGCTGGCTGGTGGAGCAGCACAGGGACCACTTCAATCCACCCCTTCCCGGAGATAAATTAATATCCCAAACCTCCACAGCTTTCCACCACAGGAGGTCTGGCTGGAATGCAGCCAATGAAGTCAAAACCTGGCGCTCCTGGAGGCCAAGTTCTGCCCAGGGTGTAGATGCCTCATCCCTGGAAGTGTCCAAGCCCAGCCTGGACAGGGCTTGGAGCAGCCTGGGACAGTGGAAGGTGCCCCTGCCCATGGCAAGGGTGTGAAATGAGGTGATTTTTAAGGTCCCTTCCAACCCAACCCACTCCATGATTCTCCATGGACAAAAGGAACGTGTCAGTGCTGCAAACATCGCGAAAATCAACAGGGGGAAGTTTTACAGAACCCAGCACTGCACAACAGGGGTGAACTTCACCTTCAGTGAGTTACAGCACAGCTCAACTCCGCTGTTTTGTTTTTATTTTTAATTTAATACACAACCTAATTGCAATCTGAGTGCAGAGCAGCCCAGCAGCAGCAGAGCAGCTCGGCAGTAGCTCTTCAGAGCTGCTGGGTTATGAGCAGGGAGATGTTTATTGCCCCCATCCATTCCTGGGAAAATCACTTCCCTGACTCATCCCCTGCTCCAGACTTCCTAAATAATGGGCTGGAGCATCCCTGAGCAGCTCGGACGTACCTTGTGAGCAGCTTTGAAATGCAGAGGTGAGGAGTACACACAGTCCAAGCTACTGCAGCCTGCTCCATCCAAAGGAAAAACCCCTTAAAGACAAGGAATGCGAGGTTTGGTTTGTTCAAAGGCACGAATGAGGCAAGCAAGGCCCAGTTCCTGCTGGATTTTAATGAGATTTAAGCACTTAGGCTGCCTGGGAAATCCCTGCTGGCAATAACGGCACTGTGGGCTTCACATGGATCCCGTTGGGTGGTTGGGAAGCAGGAAAAGCAGCAGCTGCTGTGGCTGAATAAATGCTCTTCTCTCTCCCACCACAGCCTCAGGCCCTGCTGAGTGCAAGAGAAAGTCCAGGAGACCCCCCCAAACCCTTGGATTTCCTTTCCTGCTCTGCTCTCAGCTCAGCTGAGGTGTGGCTGCACCCCTTTCACCACTCCATCCCTCCAAACCCTTGGATTTATCTTCCTGCTCTGCTCCCAGCTCATCTGAGGTGTGGTTGCACTCCTTTCTCCACTCCTGCTTTGCTCTTCTCCTGATCCCATCTCACAGCAGGAAAAGAGTGAACAGTTCCAGTGGGAACTCAACCCACCACGTTATTTGGCTGGCTGGGAAATTGAAAGATTGGAGAACCAGAAAACCACCACGTTCCTCCGTGTCTCTGCTGCCTCCAGGAAGGCTGAGGGCACCTGAGGGATCTGAAATGTGTTTCTCATGGGGCAGAGCACGATGGGTTGATGTCCTGTGGACTCACACTCCCACTTGTCCCAAGTAAAGTCACAGAATGCCAGAATTTAGGTTGGAAATTACCTCCAAGATCACCGAGTCCAAGCTGTGACCCAGCCCCATGTTGTCCCCAGCTCAGAGCACTGAGTGCCACCTCCAGCCCTTCCTTGGACACCTCCAGGGATGGGGACTCCACCACATGGTGCAGACCCCATGGAAGGTCTGTCCAGGCAGAGAACTGTCCCCTGAGGGGTCCCTCCCAAGGCTTGGACACCCTCACCTGCCGTGTAAGCCCCACAAACGAGGCCTCTACGCAGAGCAGCTGCTCTTTGGTCCATTTCCATTTCATTTTCCCTTCACTGGCAGCAGAGGGAAAGCAGCCAGAGCTGTTTCCCCCCGAGTTTGCTGCAGGAACGAGCTCACCGTGTGAGGCAGCTCTGATCCGGCTCCCCTGCCCTCCCAGAGCCATCTCCTTGGAAAACCTGATGGCTCTTCAATGGAGAAGGGCTCTGTTCTGCCACCAGGAGTGTTTATTTTCTGCAGGAGCTGAGTGATAAATCAAGCTGACACCTCCCAGGCCCCGCCAAACCTGCTCAGCTGCGGCGAGAGTTGCGCGAGGTTTTGTCAGCGCCGCTCGGAACATTCCCAACATTTGACTTCCCTTTGCAGCAGTGACTCAGGCACGGGGAGATGGATGAGGGTGACAATGACAACACCTCCCTCCCTGTCCCCTGGCACACCGAGCCAGGAGCTCTGTGCTGGCTGTGCTGTCACAGCCTTCTCTAGAAGCAAAGCCGAGGCCAAAAATGTGGATTTTAAATCTGAAACCTCGGTGAAAATCTGTGGGAAACGGATTTGTGGAGGATTCTCAAAGCCTGGAAGAAGGCTCACACAGCCCTGTGCACCTGTGTGCAAACTCTGAGATCAAAAATGCTGACTTAGAAATGCCACGGGATAGGACAGACATTGTTGAGCGAGAAATGGAACTAGAAACGAGTTTCAAAGGATGGCCTTGCAAATAAAAGTGGACACTTTGGAGAAATAGCACTGTGAAAGGTGAATATATGGAACATATAAATATGAAAATAGAGCAATGAGAGGTGCATTGTAGTAGGATCCATGGGCGGTAATTTTAGATGATTGGCTTTAAGGGATTTACAGCATTGTGTGACAAGAGCTGATAGGCCAAAAACACTTATAAAGTGTTGTAATTAAGAAATAGTTTAGATTCTGATTGTGATGGTGTGAATTGTAACATCTGTACTGTCTTACCCTTCATATGAGACTGAAAATGGAACAAAGGTTTTTAAAACACCTCTCAGTTGCCCCATCTCTGGGTCAGAAAAAGGAATAATCTGATAAAAATCCTCAGGGCTCGGCCACCCCGGTGTCCCCTGGGAATGTGGGTGATATTCCCAGCAGGAAAACAGCTCTGGCTGGCACCAGGGACAATTCCAGACCAGCTTCTGGTTCCTACTTTGGACAAGAACTACAAGGAACTCACTCATGTCCTGTGTGAATTTAACAGTTGAGATTTTCCAGAGAGGATGCCACCAGACACAAGGATTGTCCAGCTATGGCACGCTGACTTACAGCTAAAAATATTCATATACCGCATTTCTTGATGGATTTTCTTCCTTTAGAACGAGCAGCAACCTGAATTTAAGCCACCCTAAATCTGTCCCACAGAGCCTAATCCCTGTTCCAGAGCTCCAGAAATTATTCTGAAGGAAACACAACCAAAAAAAAGCTGCTGTGGCATCACCCCTTGCTCAGAGATCCCAAGTTTTCAGAGAAATTCCAACAGAAACTTGGGCATGCTTTGAAATCTGGGAGAGGCACAAGGTGGAAGGCCTAATCCAGGTAGCAGCACCCCTGGGGTCCCAGCTGTGATTTCCAAAAGCACAGATTTCCTCAGGAAATCAGCAGCTGAGTTTGCACAAGCCTTTAATCCCCAGCTGGAAGATCCCCATTATCTGTCCAGGACAAGACACATTATTAAAGGATTATGTTTGCAGCAGGTAAAGGTCAATTTTAATGCTTTTAATGATTTAAAAATGGATTTTTTTCCTTTTCAGATTTACTATTTTCAAGCAGCTTGGCTGTGAAAACCCTGCCCAGTAAGTAATATGAATTAAAAGGGAGAGCTTCACTTGCTCAGTTCTCCAAAAGAGAGCTCAAAAGGGATCAACTGCAATATCTGGTGGCCCAGTGCACATGTGGGAGCCACAAAACACAGGCCAGGATTTCAAAAACCCTCCAAGATTAAAAAACTTCCCTTTAAAGGGCAAGTTCAGACACATTTGCTGTCCTCCCAGGCAGTAACAAGTGGCTCTGGATGGCCAAATCCCGTTTTTTGGCTGCACAAATATCACAGGGCCTCGTTTATTTGGTCTCTTCTGCATAAATTGGGCTGTGAAGCACAGACACCTCCCAGCCCAGGCTGCTGAGCCTGTCCCATGACATTTGTTCATGCTGAGCCTCCAGGGACTTCAAGTGAAAGCAGAGGAGAGACAATCTCAGCTTTATCATCCAGTTCCGCTTGTCCTGTCCCGTGTTCACTTTTCCCTGCCTCTCCAGTGGGATAATGGGAGAATTCCTGCTTTTGAAGAACCATTCTGCTCCTCCTTGCTGCTGGGAAGTCAGGGAGGTCTCACTGTGAGCCAGGCTGACCCAGTGACAAAGGACAACTTGTTTAGGGTGAGCACAGTTTGGTTCTGTCACACCCACGCAGCAAAAAGAGCTCAGCGGGTGCTTGAGGCCTTCCAAAATCCAGCAATTCCCTCTTCCCAAAGAGCCTGAGCTTGGTTTGGCCACAGTATCACAGCCAGGGATGGCAAAAGCTCTTAAAACCTTGCCAGAAAATCCCAACCTGTGCTGAGCACTCAAAGCCTTGCCAGAAAACCCCAAGATGTGCTGAGCCCTCGGCTGAGGTCAGAGCAAACTCAGATTTCCAGGAGCTGTAAAATCCTCCTCGTGCCCAGGGCTGCAAACTCAGCCCTCGGTGCAAACACAAAGATTGTTATTTTAGGAAGCCTCACTGATGGAAGAGACTGAGAAATGAACAAACAGGGGAGCAACAGGTGTCTCCATGGAGCTGGGAAGGAGGTGCCAGCTCCTGGGTGGGGCTGGGCTCCATCCTTCCTGTGGTTTCACCTTCTGCTTGGACCACGGGAGCCGCGGCCCTGCCTTCCCACGTGCTGCAGATGCAGCAGGAGGCAGCAGCTCTGCTGCTCCACCAGCTCTCGTCTGTCCTAGGAAATCAACTCAGCTGAGCAAAGGCAGAACTCCCTGGCCAGGGCCAGGCTCTGTGCCAAGCCAGGAGAATCCACGGGAAGGAGTGGAGGAGGTGATGGTGATGCCTCTGCCTAAAAACAGAGGCCAGACAGAACTAAGGGAATAGAAAGCAGTTCTATTTATTGAAGGGCCATCAGGTGCATTTAGGGCAGACAAAACCCCGCCAGGGGCGGCACCCAAAAATGGATGATGGGTCATCACGGGTTTTCACACTTTTATCAGTTTGGTCCATTTGCATATTGGGGGTTAATCTTCCAATTACAGCTTCAGGTAATGAAGTCTGGAATGGGTTGCCCAGGGAGGTGGTGCAGTCACCATCCCTAGATGTGTTTAAGAAAAGACTGGATGTGGCACTTGGTGCCATAATCTAGTTGAGGTGTTGGAGCTGGGTTGGACTCGATGATCTTGAAGGGCTCTTCCAACCTAGAAATTCTGTGTGATTCTGTGTCAGTTACCCCAAGCAACCTACCATTTTGTGCCCATTTTGTGCCCATTTTGTGACCATTTTGGGTCCACCTTGGGTGTAGCCCTGGCCAGGCTCTTGTCCTGCCCAAGGTGTACCTTAAAGACCTTTTAATAAATTTCTACTTTATTCTCTAGCTCTGGCCAGTCTCTGTTCCAGCTCAGCCTTCCCAAGGCATCACAATAATGTCCAGCATTAATTCCAAACCCCCCTAACAGCCTTGGTAAGTGCTTTGGGATAAGGGAACTTCAAAACATCATCAAGTCACCTCGAAGTGCTCACTGACAATTTTCTATTATTCATAACAATCCCTGGTGTTGGATGGAGCTGTGTGGCTTTTTAGTGGAAAGTGTTTTAAAGCAAGTAAACCCTTCCCTTTGTAATTTTTCAAACACCACATAAAAATATCATAATGCATCAAGTCTGCACAACTGTTCTATGGACTATTATGCACTTTAAACCACCCCTGAGATGAGGCATATTTAAACAAAAGGAGCTTTTAAAAAATAAAATAATTTTGCATCGAGATAGCATCTCCTTGTTCTCCCGGTGCTTCACGAGCTCAAATTCCTCCCCATAATCATCCTTTGATTGCCAAGTAAATGAGGAACAGTGGTTAATGACCACCAGACACTGGAGCACTGGGACAGGATGGTAAATGCAGCTCAGTCAGGCAGGAAAAAATGCTTTGAAGTTCTTCATTCCCAGGTAGTGACATCCACCTGTCCCAGGCACCTGGACAAGGTTTTTCTGGTTTTTCTCCTCCCAACATGGACAGAATTCCACATCCACAGTGTTGTTGTAACTGGAAATTCAGGCCCAGGGTGCTGCAGGAAGAAGGAACAGCAGAAACGCTGCTCAGCACCATTATTTGTCACTAATGAACCTGCCAGGTTTCTCAGCCAGGTCCTAAAGGACATTTGGGGCTGCTGCTGGTGCCTTCTGTCTGTCCTGGCCCCGCAGCTCAGGGCATTACACAGAGCAAGCATTAAGCAGTTTTGCTGTTACAATTCCACTTGTAACGCTAAATGAACATTACAGTGTTCCAGCCCAGCTCAGAGAGTCACAGTGATTTACCCCAGCCACAGATCTCAGCCCTGGGAGTTGATCTGCAATGTCAACCGTGTCCTGGAATGAAGGAAAGCCACTCATTTCTGTAGGCACCTTCCCTGCCTCCAATCCATTGCTTCAGTCAGACGGCAGGAGTCAAAAATCATCCCATTTCCTGGCAGCTGAAAAGTTACATAAGGAATTTGTTTACCCCCAACTCCTGCATTTGGCAAACAAGGCTGGCTGTGCAGAGGCCAGGCAGGAAAGGGACAGCAGAGGGGGACAGGAGGGACAGCACAGGGCAGGAAACCTCTCTGAGCTGGGATCTGGCACTGCCCTCATTGGGTTCTGCACCTCTGACATGGTGTGAGACTGGGAGCATTGGGATTGTCCCAGTGGAGAAGGGAAAGCTCCTGGGGGAACCTCATTGCCCTTCCCAGTGCCTAAAGGCAGCCACAAAAAAAGATGGAGAGAGGCTTTGGACAAGGGATGGAGTGACAGGACACAGGGAACGGCTTCAGACTGGAAAAGAGGAGATTTGGGGTGGGATATTGGGAAGGAATTGTTCCTGGGAGTGTGGGGAGGGGCTGGGAATTCCCAGAGAAGCTGTGGCTGCCCCTGCATCCCTGGCAGTGTCCAAGGCCAGGCTGGCCAGGGCTTGGAGCAGCCTGGGACAGTGGAAGTTGTCCCTGCCCATGGCAGGAGGTGGAATTGGATGAGCTTTAATGTCTTTTCCAACTCAAACTATTCTGGGATTCCAATCTGGTGGTACTGGATGGGCTTTAAGGTCCCTCCCAACCCATTCTGGGATTCCCTCAGTGAGGTGCTGAGAAGGACACATTGAGCACCACAACCTCAGGCCCACAAATCAGCTTTTTATGGTTCATTTTCGGGGCTGGAGAGTTTCCAGCTGGCTGGGCACAGTCTCCTGGTTTCCCTTCACCTCATCACTCTTTTCTCCAGTTTGCTGGTGGTGAGGAAATCAATCCATGGGGTTCTGGTTTTTCAGCAGCCCCCTCCCAGCTGTGACATCAGAACTGACACCTGCAGCTGGGTTTATAAAACAGGAGAATCTTCCCCTTTCCTGCAGAGATCTCCTTTGCAATTGTGACTCCCTGAAATATTTTAAAAGCCCTTTTCAGCACAGTCAGAGCTCCCACACCAGGAAGGAGCTCAGATGTGGCTGCAGAAGATGAGACAAGGGATAATAAACCAGGGGAAGATCCTCCTGCTCCTCCTGAGGGAGGCACGTGTGGGGTCTCTGCTGGTCAGCAAAAGCCTTTGTGACACAGAAATCAAAGGGAAAACAGGAGGGATCTCACCAATATCTCACCTGGAGATGTGAAATACTCCCAGCACTCCTTCCCCCATCCCACAGCCAGAGAAATAAAGCAGGATGCAGCTCCATCCACCCAAGGCAGGCAGTGCAAGGAGAGGATTTCCCCAATGCTCCCTTCTGCTTGGAGAGGAACCTTAAGGAAATTTTCCTGTCCCAGGGATAGGGAACAAATCTGGATTTGCACAGAGCAGAGCCAAAGAGCCCAGCTCTCTCTGACAGATGTGCAAACACAGAATCACACAGAATCACAGAATTTCTAGGTTGGAAGAGACCTTCAAGATCATCGAGTCCAACCCAGCTCCAACACCTCAACTAGATTACGGCACCAAGTGCCACATCCAGTCTTTTTTTAAACACATCCAGGGATGGTGACTCCACCCCCTCCCCGGGCAAACCATTCCAAAACACCACTCCAGACCCAGCAGTTCTCAGCCAGCATGTGCAGCCTGAGCCCCCCAGAGGCTTCAAGAACCCTCTCCATGCACAGCAGCACAAGAAGGAAAAGGAGAAAGTGCCCCCGAGTCTGGCCTGAACCAGCGGGGGATCTCCAGGCTCATTATGCAAAGCACAAGCAGAGAAAAAAATTAAGTCAAGAGGGGAAGGAAATAGTTTTTGTTTGTGCCAGCATCATTTAATAAAAGCAGATTTTCCCTTCCCTGCAGCAGTCTTTGGGTTGCTGAGCTGTGTTTTGTGTCTTCCCCTGACCCCTCAGTATTTTTCTCTGGACAAACACTTTGAAAATTGTTCAGCCAGCAACTCGTAGCCATTATTATTAATCCAAATTTTTGTAGGTCGTTAATATATCAGATTGGTGTTAAGATTTATTTACCCACTCAACAATCAGTTCATGTCTTTCCAAAGCTGGATCTGATCTACACGGAATATTCTTTCAGGGGGGCTCAGAAAGAAGCAAGAACCTGCTCGTTTTTCTCCAATTACTTACACACTCACCCAAAAAAAACCCCACTCTTCTTTTGTCTCTCCAAACCAACCACACAAAGTGGGCACTTAGCAGGAGCTTTTAGCAGCACCAAACACATGAACACAACCCCGGGCTGCAGGGAAATCCTCCCGAGGGTTTTTAGAGACCAGGACTCACTGGATTGTCAAGATCCAGCTGGAGATTGGATCTCCACAGACCATTTCCACACCCAGCACAGCTCTAGGGAATATTTCCCACCTGTGAAATTGGATTTGTGCTCCCAAATGGGGATGTTTGAAACCCTGGGCTGCATTTTGGGCAAACTTTTCCTGCTAAGGGCTCTGAAAAGGACTTTTACTATTAGTAACTATTAGTTACTAAAGGACTTTTACTATTAAACACCTGGGAGTTGAAATATCTTTTCCCCTCTACCTTAGACTTAGTTGATTTTTTAAATTTCTTTTTATTTTGCAAGAATATTTTCATAGAATTACAGAATGGTGTAGGTTTGGAGGGACCTTGAATCCGGTTCCACCCCTGCCATGGGAAAGGACACTTTCCACTGTCCCAGGTTGCTCCCAGCCCTGTCCAGCCTGGCCTTGAACATTTCCAGATACAGATTTTTTGGGGCAACAGAGCTATTTTTAGGGGCTGTTGCAGGAATTCCTGGGTTTTGCAGCATTTCTGCCGCACTGTCTCGTTGGCTGTTTCACTGATCACCCTCAGCTCCCTGTCCAGTCTCTGCAGAGTCCATCCTTTGGTGCAGCTCTGGCAATTCCTGCAGCTCCAGGAGCTGAGCAGAGATTCAGTTCCTGTCCTCAATTCAGTGTCAATCCAATCCCAGGGTTGGATTTTTGCTCTCTCTCCTTCATGGCCACTTTCAGCCCATTTCTGACCTGCCCAGATGAAATCCTGGAGGATGAACCTGCTGTCCCCAGCCCCGAGATTCCCCTCCAGACTCTCTGGACACTGAACACCACCCACAGAAGGTTTTTTCCTCCATCCTACCAGACTTCCACATCCTGCTTGGAGCTGTGACCCCAAACTCTTCTGCTCCAGCTAGTTTTAATGAAGATTTAGTGATTTCTCTTCAGCCCCAAGGCTCAGACCACTCTTTAAATACAAATCTCCTCCTGGGATTTGCCACATCCACCCAAGATGTTCCCCAAGGGCCACAGGCAAGGGTGGAAGGTTTGGGAAAGGACAGCCTTGGTACATTTGCAGGGGTGAACCTAAAACCTTCCCCACAGCTTTGGTCAGGCTGTGATTACACGACTCAATTCCCTAAAAATGGTGGTTGGAGCATAAAGAAAAAGGGGGCAGTGGAATGAAATGTTTGCCTAAAAACGGCTGTAGGTCAAAGCACAGGGGAAAGGGAACACTGGAATAAAATGTAGGGAAAGAGAAACACATGGAAAAAAAGAGAGCTGGGGAAAAAATAAAATCAAATCAACAACAGCCATGTTGACATGTCCTGTTCTCTGAGGATGTTCAGTGACCTTAAAGTCACTAAAAAGCACTTGTGTGCTGTCTCTGTCACTGACTGAACATTCAGAAGCTTCAAACCTTGTTTTCCTTTTGTGTTCAAGTCCTGAGAGAGGAAGGACAGATTGAGCTACTCCTTACCCTTCCCTTCGTACATAATTTATCAAAAATAACAACTCCCTTTTCCCTACAACTGCTTTGAAGCTTCTCTTGTGTTGTGTCACAATGAACACGAAAAAAAAGACCATTTTTATAAACATTGACGAGATTCACACCGAGATGCAAAAATCAAAGCCTAAATCCAACTGAAATTCCCTCATTATGTAACTTTTTCTTGGCAGCAGTGGTCTGGATGAAGTTTGGTTGGTTTTATTTGGGTTTTTCAAGGGGGTTGAGGTCTTGAGGTTATTTTTCACGTGAGTTGTATTAATGGTGGTCAGGTTCATTTATTTTCTTGCTTTCTGTTGTATGTCAGCCTCTAAGAGCCACTGGGATGATTGTTTGCTTTTTGTGGGGGGGAAAAGCTGCATTTGCATTTCTTGCACCAGGAAACTCTCACAAACCTCAATCTCCATCTCCTGGATTCTCCAGCACAACAAATACCCCATTCCAGACAGATTTTTCAAAGATAAAACACCTGCCAAACATCCTGAGATCAGTTCCTGCTCTTCCCTGCAACACCCACAGCTAAAAATAGTCCAGCAGCAAAATTCTAGTTTTAATCTAACATAGGAAGAAAAAAAAAAAATGTTCAGTCTCCTCTTGTGCTTCTGTGAAAATAAAAACATCTATGGAGAGAACTCCCAAAAGAGTTCCCAAAATGGAGCAAATTCCAAGTTTTGGAGTTTATTCTGTTTAAGATTTGAGAGGCAACTTTCCAGGTCCCCTGTGAGGAGCTGGTGCAGGATGGAGGAACCTCCAGGAATGGAGAGGTGGCACAGGATCAGTGAGCCTGCAAAAGCCCTCCAAGGNTGGAGGTGGCAGTGCCAGCACAGGGGACAGTCCCTGCCCTGTCCTGCTGTCACACCAGTGCTGATGCTCTCCCTGCCTCACTCCCATCACTCAGAGCAGGAGCATTCTGAGCAGGAATCTCTCCCTAAGAGACTCTTTCCCCCCTCTCACACCCCAGGGGGGGAAATAATAAAAAATGAAAAGAAAAAACAGGACAAGGTTCCCTGCCCTGTCCTGCTGTCACAGCCCAGGTGCCTTTGGTCTCTTGCCCACCTGAGCACCCTCCTTTGTGCTGCTGCAATCACACCAATAAAGAACCAAAGCTTTATGCAATTCAGGGTTTTTTTTTCCTCTTTCCTGAGCTTGGAGGGCGATTAAAGAACAGCAAAAGCACCGAAGAGAAGATGCTTTCCCTTCTCTTGTGGCTTCCTGCACTTGGTTCCCAGCAGAGCAGCCCAGCCAGGCACCCCCAGCTCTGCCAGGACCTTTCTGCTCCCCCTGCACTCCCAGCAGGCACGAGGTGCTCAATAAACTCATCCCAAGCAACTCCCAAACTGATCCCAAACTGATCCCAAAGTCACCCCACGACCCACACTCAGCGCAGAGCATCCCTGACACTGCCCTGGCTTTGTTTTCCCTTCAGGGCTCTTTTCATCACCCAGAGCCACTCAAAAATCACCAACTGCACCACCCGAGCTGTGACCCTGCACAGAAGATTCTGACCCCTCCCTTTGATGAGACAATTCCCCAGCTCTGGACAAATGTTGCTCTCCACTGGTACAACACTGCTACAAAATAAACCTATTTTTGCACCATTTCAAACGGCTCTGAACTGTAGAGGCAACTCTTTATCAAAGCCATCTGAGGAGATGAAATAATTTTATCATCTGTCCTCTGAAGAGCTGATTTTTTTTTCCCCCCCCTCAAATATCCAGTCAGTTCTTGCAGAGTGCAAAATATTCTGTTGTTTCTGTCAAGTTCTGGGCAAACCTCTTTGATTAACGCCTGCCTCAAGCAATTCTCCCTCCTTTTAGGTTCTTTTCCCCTCTTTTACAGCATTTGCTGAGGGGGAGGGCACGTTATCAATAACAGGGATTGCACATGATGGAATCTGATTGATAGGCTGCAATAAACGATATTATAATTCAAGCAGCGGCCCTGGTAAGATAATCTGATATATCAGAAGTGCAAGGAAGAGGGAATATCTGCACAAAATGATCGTGGCTTTTGGCTCTGTTGCTGATTTGCTGCACCCATCCAGACTGTGGCAGGGAACTGAGGGGCAAAGCAGAGGGAACACACAAATTTCAGATGTTTGCAGGGAGCTGAAGTGATTGTTTTCAATAGATCCACCCCCAAAAGGGGGATTTTTAATAGATCCAACACCACTGAAGGGAGAATGGAGGGGATCCCAAAGTTGGGGAAGTGACAGTGACAACAGGACAAGGGGACAGCTGAGTGAGATTTCCCCTGCCCTAAACTGGTTCATCTCTGGAAAAAGTAAAGGTAAAAACTTGGGTCCAGATGCAACATCTTAAAGAGGAAAACGCTGGGGCTGTGCAGAACAGGATGGCAATTCCAGAGACATCTGCTTTTGGAATATAAAGAAGATCTTTATTTCTGCTCTAAAGTGCCCATAAAACTATAAGGATCCATGAGAGGCTCCAATAAATGCACCAGACCTTTCCTATAGAGTGTGCAGAAGGATTTTTTTTTTTTTTAAGTGCATTTTTAATTATTAAAGTCATGAAAGCAGCACATTTCTCTGTGCTGCAGCAGCCTCTCACCACAAGGATGTTTTGGGGAGGGAAAGGGCCATTTTAGGGGCAACCCAGTTTGATGAAGGTGAATTCTTTCAGGGAAAGGAGAGAACTTGCACTAGTGAATCAGCTCCCTGTGCTGGTCCATTTCAAAAGGGTTCCTCAGAACCCAATGATTCAGAAAAGAATGATTCAGGGCAGGTGATGCCCTATCCTTGGTCCTAAAATTAAGGGCCAGACACAGTTAAGGGATATATAGAAAAAAGGCAAGAAATCATCATGGCATCACAAGAACAGACCCACAAAGGCAACAACAGAAAAGAAAAGAAAAAAGAAAAGAAAAGAAAAGAAAAGAAAAGAAAAGAAAAGAAAAGAAAAGAAAAGAAAAGAAAAGAAAAGAAAAGAAAAGAAAAGAAAAGAAAAGAACCCCCAACAAAACAAAACAACCAAAACAAAACAAACAAACAAACAAAAAAAACCACCAAAAAACCCCCAACAAACAACCACCAAAAAAACCCCAACAAAACAAACACCAAAACCCACAAGACTTTTCCTGGAAGCAAGAGCAGCCTTAAAGAACAGGGGTGGAAATGACTGTCACCACTTTGTCCCTGGAAATGGCCTGTGCAGGGAGAAACACCCCAGAGGACGGGCAGTGCTGGGTACACAGAATCACAGAATGACACAGAGTCACAGAATGACACAGAATGACACAGAATCACAGAATGACACAGGATCACACAGAATCACACAGAATCACACAGGATCACAGAATGACACAGAATGACACAGAGTCACAGAATGACACAGAGTCACAGGGTTGGAAGAGATCTCCAAGATCATCGAGTCCAACCCAGCCCTGACACCTCAACTAAACCCTGGCACCGAGTGCCACATCCTTCAAACAGGATCCTTTAAAAGTCTTTCTTTAAACACATCCAGGGATGGTGACTCCACCACCTCCCCAGGCAGATCATTCCAGTACTTTATCATCCTTTCTGTAAAAAACTGTTTCCTGACATCCAACCTGTGTTTCCCTTGGTGCAGCTTGAGGCTGTGTCCTCTCGTTCTGTCAGAGCTGCCTGGAGAAAGAGACCAACCCCACCTGAGCACAGCCACCTTTCAGGGAGTTGTGGAGAGTGATAAGGTCGCCCCTGAGTCTCCTTTTCTCCAGGATAAACACCCCCAGCTCCCTCAGCTGTTCCTCACAGGGTTTGTGTTCCCAGCCCCTCACCAGCCTTGTTCCCTCCTCTGGATGTGCTCAAACCTCTCAGTGTCCTTCCTGGAATTACCCAGGAGGGGCTGGCAGGAGAAGCCCTCAAAGCAAAGCTGTTCCCACAGTTTCTCGGAAAACCACAACCTGTTTTCTGCCTCATTTCCCCTGACCTTTCCAACAATCCCAACTTTGGCACTTGGTCGAGCCAAAGCCAGGCCCTGCTGAGGCTGCAGCAGAGCTGGACACGACTGTTGGTCACTCCACGGCTCCTCAGAATAAAAAAAAACTCAACTCAAAGTAATTCAAGGATCAGTTAAAGTGCCCAAAGGAGGCTGCAAAGATGGTGAAGAGTCTGGAGGAGGCACACGAGGAGGGGATGAGGGCACTTGGTGTGCTCAGCTGGAGAGGAGGAGACTGAGGGGAGACTCACAGGGGCTGCAGCTCCAATCTCTGCTCCCTGTGACAGGGACAGGACCCAGGGAGGGGCTGGAGCTGTGCCAGGGGAGGGCTTAGGTTGGATTTAGGGAAAGATTCTTGCCCCAGAGGGTGCTGGGGCACTGCCCAGGCTCTCCAGGGAATGGGAACATTCCCACGGCTGCCAGAGCTCCAGGAGAGTTTGGACAACGCTCTCAGGGTGGGATTTGGGGGCCAGGAGCTGGAATCAATGATCCTTCATCCCTTCCAGCTCAGGACATTCCATGATTCAATAAATCTACCCCAAAGAAGCCAGCAGAGGCAGCACAGGGCTGAAGCTGAGGCAGGAATCCCTCACAAGGATCCTTCCACACCCTCACGCAGGTGCCCCTGCAGCCTCCTGCTTGCTCCAACTCGAAAACAAAGTTAACAGCAGTTTTCATCTGCAGGAGGCACAGTGAGTGTAATTTAACTGAACTCTAAAAGGTGTTCACATCTGCTGATAATTAAGTTCAGCCGAGTTTCAATAAGCTGCTAAATCTGCCCAAGGAAACCCAGGAGTCCAGAGCAGAGGAGCTGGAAATTCAAAGCTGATTCCCCAGTTCAAGAGCTCAAATGGAATATTAGCTGTCCTCTTTTTTAAAAGAGAGAAAAAGATACATTTACCAGACTGAAGAAACATATAGAAAACAAACAAACAACAACAAAAAAAAACCCTGACAAAATGATACAGCTTCCCAAAGAGACAAGAAATAAAAAATTTAAACACCATTCCCTGAAATGCAAGTTGTTCCTGAACAGATGAAATAAGGGAGGGGGTGTAGAATCAAAGCCCAGAACTCTGGAGAGCGCCAAGCACTTCCCTGCTCAAGAATAAAATGCTTTCTGAAAAGGTTTTGTTGAACTCATTTATGGGTAATGTAAGTTACAGCTTAGTAGTGTGGTATAAATATTTTACATGCCACTGCAACGAGCTTTGTGCCGAGAGCCCAGGAAATGTGGGGGTTTATCTGCCACTCTTGTGCAGGAATCAATTCCAATTGATCTGTTTGGAAGTGCATGTGCTGCTCCCAAGGTTCTCCCAGGCCCTGCTGTTGGTTCAGTTGGGTAAACTGTGGGAATGGAAATGGCTTTTTGGTGGTTGCACAAGCAGCAAACAGGAGTCACTCCCTTGAGCTCCTCCAAGGGAAGGTGTGAGGTTTGTAGGGAAGGGCTGGAGGAGCTTTGGAAGTGACAGGGGAAGGACATGGAGCTGCTGGAGAGAGCCCAGAGGAGAGCCCAGGATGAGCAGAGGGATGGAGCAGCTCTGCTGGGATGGTTCAGCCTGGAGAAGGGACCAGAGGTGACCTCATGGGGTCACCCAAAGGGAGCTTAAAGGAATGATGGAGAGACTTTGGGCAAGGGACAGGACACAGGGAATGGTTCAAATGGGAAAAGGGGAGATTTGGGTGGGATATTGGGAAGGAATGGTTCCCTGGGAGGGTGGGGAGCCCCTGGCACAGGTTGCCCAGAGAAGCTGTGTCTGTCCCATCCCTGGAATTGTCCAAGGCCAGGTTGGACAGGGCTTGGAGTAACCTGGGACAGTGGGAGGTGTCCCTGCCCATGGCAGGGGTGGGACAAATCTTTCATTTCCTCCCAACCCAAACCATTCCATGGTCTGCAACACTGCTGAGAAGTGTCAGCACCAGAAGGAATAAGCTTTTATTTATGTCACAGGATGTCACTGACCCTGAAAACCCCTAAAGCTCCACCAGGACCTGGCTCCCCTGAGCTCTGTGTCCCTCTGTTCCCTCTCAGGTGGCTGCAGATCCCCTCCCCTGTGTGTTACAGCTTCCTGCTGTGCCTCCTGCAGGCTCCAAGCAGCAATCCTTGGCCACAGGGCAGGAGAGTCTCAATCCTGGAGGAGAACAGGGTGGGAAGAACTCCAGCAGCTGAGCCACAGCACCCTGAGCTGCCAGTGCCACCTGTGCCACCCAAACACAGCTCTGACCTGCCAGTGCCACCCAAACACAGCTCTGACCTGCCCGTGCCACCTGTGCCACCCAAACACAGCCCTGACCTGCCAGTGCCACCTGTGCCACCCAAACACAGCTCTGACCTGCCAGTGCCACCTGTGCCACCCAAACACAGCTCTGACCTGCCCATGCCACCTGTGCCAGTGCCACAGCTCTGTCAGGCCTGCTAAAAGTGAGAGTTTCTGCCTCTGCCCCTCAATAATGATCAGTTCCCAGAGCTCCAGCCCAGCTCTCTCTGAGGTGGCATCAGTGATCTTCAAGGTGTGCACTGGGCTGGGAGGGGGCAGACACAGAGAGTGAACACCACGGAGCAGTGACAAATTCCTCCTTCTGCTGTTGAGTCAGAGCCAAATGGCAAATCAGTCACAAAGCCAGGACAGAAGTCACTTCAGAGTCCTTCAGTCCTCACCCTCTCCCATTTCCTAGAACAAACTTCCATCCCAGCTTTATTGAATGTAATTATTTCCACAAGGACAGCTATTTTTACATTTCAATTTGTCTTGGCACGTGTCTAAGCAAAGCAACAGGAACAAAAGGGACCTGTCTTCAGCTGATCATAATGCCATCAAATTAAAAGTTTATGTTCTTTAAACACAGCAATGCCTGTCTTTGATGCCTCCAAAAAACCAACCAAAAAAAAAAGAAAAAAAAATCGGTTCGACAGAGGAAATCACAGAGCGTGAGCAGGAGTGGAGGTGGGAACCAGGTGCATCAAAAGGAGGGAAACAAGCACTGAGCTAATGAATGTAAAGGCTCTGACTTGGTTGAGTGGGATGGGATTTGTCATCCTCCAAAGCATTGTCTTTGTACTGGAAAAACAGAATATTTCAAGGTTTGGTTTGGGTTTTTTTTTTTTATTATTTCTAACAGGACAAAAGATGAGATACACCACTGGCTGTCACTCTGAGCCAGCAGTTGCCACTGAATTTATCACCTGGATATAAGAATTTCCCCTGAATTTCTTGTCACTTTAATACCTGTGCATTACACAGCAGGAAGCACCACACTCATCCCCAAGAGAAAACTGCATTCCAAAGGTCTGGGAATGGAGTGGGGAGTGATGAACCATTTGGGACACCTCAGCAGGGGACGAGGCTGCTCGTCCTCACCTGGAGGCTCTGAATCCCACCTGGGAGGGGCAGATTGGTGGATGGGGCTCCAGGCAGTCCCTGTCACACACAAAGGGTGTCACTCCCTGTCAGGTGAGATGATCCTGTAGCTCATCCTGATCCTAAAAATCTCAGGCTCCCACAGGCAGCCTTTCCCAGGATGCATGTGCTAAAATTAGAGGGGGGAAGAGAGGTGTTCTGATTTAAATTCACCCTCCAGGCAGGCTCATTTCAGAAAACTGCAGCTACGTACTCTGAAAACATTTTGGTCTGGAAATCTTATGAGATTCCAAAATGTTTTATACATTTTACTGCTGAGTGGGCAAGAAATACAGACTTGTCCTTTCAATTTTATCAGCTCGTGTTCAACATGATGGAGAACAAGGGAGAGCTGTGACAGGGAGGCTGTTGGAGCTCTGCTGCAATTTGGGAAGTGTTGGGGTTCTCATCAGGCCCCTGCTAAAGATTTAGGGCTGCTCTTATTTCAGCTGAACCATCTTTACCAAGCCTCACTCCTGCATCCCACAGTTCACTGGAATTGTGTCCTGTAGTGGGAGCAAGAGAAATAAATAATCCCAAACCAGACACAAAATAAAAGTCACCTCCATGACGAGCACCCTTCCCTGGCAACAGCCTCATTGCCTTCTTCTCTCATCTATAAAAAAATAAAAAATCTAATTGCAGTAGTGCATTTAGAAGGGAAAATAAAAGGCTTTTTATGCTGCTGCCGCTGCCCACAGGGTTAACATTTGCAAAGGACTGAGAAAGAGCCTGAGGACATTGTAATTAACAGCTCTGAGGGCTCCTCCCAGCACTCGCGGGGTCACCGCAGTTCCTGCAGCTCACTGGGCTCCACAGAACTCCAGATCGTACCAAAAAAACCCCACGAGCCTGGCTGAGGCTCTGTGCTGAGGGGATGCAAAGCTGCATCACCCAGCAGCACCACCTTTGCTCCAGGAGCTGCCTCAAGTTGCGCCACGGGAGGTTTAGATCACAAATTAGGGATAAAAATTGTCACAGGAAGGGTTGTAAAGCATTGGAACAGGCTGCCCAGGGCAGTGCTGGAGTCACCATCCCTGGGAAGGTTGGGAAAACGTGTGGCTGTGGCACTGGGGACAGGGCCTGGTGCTGAACACTGTGCTGGTGGTGTGGTGTGTTGTGCAACAGCCTGTCCCTGAGGGTGACCTGTGATTTTTGGGGCCTGGAGCACTCTGCTAGGAAAGGTTGATGATAAAGATGAGGAGATGGGGTCTGGTTTGGAAATCTGAGTGCTGTTTATTGTCAGCACATGCACAGGAGACAGTCTGGAATGTTCCAGGGATGAGGGAGCCGGGATCAGGCTGAGGGCACAGAGCTAAGCACAGGGAAGAAGGGCTGGGTCTGAGGGACAGGCTCCAACAGGGACAAGGAAAAGTGGTAAATGGGAACCAGGGGGACTAATGGGATGACAGGGGTGGGGTACTGGGGCAAAAATAACCCACTGGGGTTCAAGGGAAGGAAGAGCATTCTAGGAGGAGTGCATATATGGTGAACAGGGGCTGAACAGGGTGACATAAACTTAATAAACCAACAGAACAACCAAACCTAAGAGATATTAACATGTGGCTGCACAGGCCCACGCGAGGAAGGTCTTCCTCACCCTAATCTAGAGGGGTGTTTCTGCCTGGTTACATCAGCCCCTCCAGGGTTAATTATCCTGGTGCAGGCCCCGGGCCCTCCACACTGCCGCTGGGTTGAGGGTCAGACTTGGAAATCTTAAAGGTCTTTTCCAGCCTTATGGATTTATGAACCATCTCTCAGAGGCCTTGGCTTTGCCAGGGATCTCCCTTGAGCTCTTCTCAGGGACAACAACACCTCTCCAGGAGGGAGAACAGGGTGACAGCCACCCCGTGTCCCTGCCCTCCCTCCAGGCCCCCCGGAGGAACACAGCTCCTTCCCGGGATGCCAGAACTGGCCTGGCTCTCAAAGCAATCCTGGTTCCTGCCTCTAAACCGAACAGGTTTGCGAAGATGAAATCAAAGAAGAATTAACAGGGAGCATTCAGGAGAAATTTCCATCCCTACCACTCCTCCCTCACTCTCGGTGCCTGGCTCATTAAGGAGGCTTCAACGGAATCCTTTCAAAAACACGCGGCACAAAAACAATGGAGTGATTGCGGTTTGTGAGGAACTGGGATGCAATTAGCATATGAACACCAAAATGGTTCTGCAACCTCCAGCAGCTCTCTGCTGTCTATATCCTTTTAGATTCCCAGGTTTTGGTTTTTTGGGGTTTTTGCAATTCTATGCCAATTCCTACCCCTCACCTGAAGTTCGAATAACCAGGTTGGCCAGGGCTTGGAATTGGTCTAGTGGAAGATGTCCCTGCCTTGGAGTGAGAGGGGTTTTGAGGTCCCTTCCAACCCAAACCATTCCAGGATTTTGTGAACAGCAGGAAAATTGTCCAAGGGAGTGGTGCCAAGCAGCTCAAATTCCCTGTGGGTTATCCAGGAGTTCCTGTCCCCACTCAGGAGCCCCGGGGCACAGGGAATGGTTCAGGTGTGAATAAATGTGTCACTTGAGAGCCTTGGAACATCATCCCAGTTCATCAGAGGGCCTGGAAACAGCTGCTTCTCCTGGGGTCTGTCAGACACAACAGCTCAGGGCGTTTGGATGTTTGTTCCCTGTGACCCACACAGGTGTTTTCCTGGGGACAGAGCAGGGCAGGTGACTGGGACGGCACCCAGCCCATCCCTGCAGCCCAGAGAAGCTCACAGTGCAATTACCCCGCTTCTTTATCAGCTCATTAACTAATCCACAGTTATCTCGTGAGGAGCCTTCCTGTTTCCTCTCCACATCTCATCCCGCACTGATCTCTGTGCCCTGAAGCAAAGGAGGAGACTTCTCTGAGTCTCACTTGGCACAGACGGTTCCTCAGCTCGGGCCACGGCAGATGGAAGGATGCTGCCTGCGATGCTGAGGAGTCAATGACGTTTCCCTCCAGACACCTGGCTTCAGTTCTCTTTTCTCTACGAATGAAGAACATTTCTCCTGCCCTAATTACCACTTCCTCTGGCCCATTCACTGGGTCACTTGGACCCTCTTAGGTCTGGTTTAAACACAGCTACTCCACCTCAGTGCTCCTGGTGGCCACATCATCATTTCCTGTGCAAGTGCTTCACACTCTGGATTTACACAGGAATTTTTAAAGCAAGGAATTACGCAGCACCTTGGCCACCCCTGTGTCCCCCCACCACTATTTCATTTACTGTCAATAACTGCTTACTACAGGCAAAAAGGAATTAATCCCTTGCTCCCAGCCAGGAGGTTTAAAATCAGGATTTTCAGTGTTAAAGCCACACGGCTGAAACCAGTGAAGCAATGCCATTAGGCAGGAGCAACAGCCAACTAACACAATTCTTACAAAGGTGAACAGTTTCCCCTGCTCTCCAAAGGCTGCAAAGACAATCTACCTTAATGAAGAGGCACTGAAAGCAATTCCAAGCCCACGCAGCCCTGAGGTGGCAGAGCTGTGCTGGCATTGAGCTCAGAACTGTTCTGCTTTCAGCAATCCCTCATTGCTGCCCCTCGCTGCCTCCTCTGGCTCTCTGCTGTTCCACTGTGTCGCTGAAGTGTCAGAGCTGTGAATATTCCAGCCTTTCCAGGTGTTCAGTGGAAGGGATTCCCCTCTTCTCCAGCCACAGCCAGAGGGAAGGTCATTCCTGCCTCCGCCACCATCCCTGGCTGAGAGGAGGTTAACAAATATTTACAGGGCTAAATGCTCAGGGGTGCAAACAATTGAGTCTTTTGCAAATGTCACCGAGTGTCATATGGAGTGTGCAGATCCCTGAGTGTGACACAGAGTGTGCCAATCCCTGGGTGTGATTTGGAGTGTGCAGATCCCTGGGTGTGATTAATGTGCAGATCCCTGGGTGTGATTGGAGTGTGCAGATCTCTGGGTGTGATTTAATGTGCAGATCTCTGAGTGTGATTTGGAGTGTGCAGACCCCTGGATGTGATTTGGAGTGTGCAGATCCCTGGGTGTGATTTGGAGTGTGCAGATCCCTGGGTGTGATTTGTAGTGTGCAGATCTCTGAGTGTGATTTGGAGTGTGCAGATCCCTGGGTGTGCCCCAGCAGGGCGAGCAGCTCCTGTCTTTGCTCACAGAGGAACACAAACTGTTCTGACACATCCAGGCAGACCCAGAGCAACCCTGCCCAGAAGGGATGAGGAATGAGGGGCTGGCAGTGCCCAAGGCCAGGCTGGACAGGGTTTGGAGCAGCCTGGCACAGTGGAAAGTGTCCCTGCCCATGGCAGGGGTGGCACTGGATGGGTTTTAATGTCCCTTTCAACCCAGGCTGATAATTCTATGATAATTATTCCATGAGGATGACTTCCAGCAGCTCAACTCCCACTCTGAACACCAAAACAAAACTCTCCCAGGCCTTTTCAGGAACCATTGATCTCCGTGACAGAGCAATTCCAAAAGAACACAATTCCAGGATCTCACTGTGTCCTGCAGACACACACCAGGCTCTGTCCAAGCAGTCTGCAAAGCAAACAGACAAAAAGGGTGGCATTGCTCCAATTTGCCGACAAGGCAAGCACCCAAAATTCTACAGGGCCTTGTGCCCTGCCTCAATAAAACTGCTTCAATCCCAGGATTTCACAGAAAAATTCACATTTAAAGGTATTGGGTAAGTCCTCAAGCACTGCATCCATGGCTACATTTTGGCTGCTGGGATATTGTGCTGTATCTGCTGCTCTGCATCTCACTGTGCAACCCCTGCGTGTCCAAAAGCACTTTCTGCCTCTGCAGAAGGAGTCAGAGGTGCTGTTCCTTCCATCCAGCACGGCATTGAAACAGCACCTCCCTCAAATTGCCCCAAAATGCAGGGTGTGGCTTTTACCGGAGAGGAACTTGTCATTTGGACAATAGAGGGCTCAATCCGAATGTGGAAAATCACACAGGCTGCAAAGGGCACTGGGGAATGTGCAAACATCAGGGGGGGAAAAGGCAGAAATTGCAGTTGTTGAGTGAACAAGGTGAAAGGAAAAAAATCTGTGACCTGGCAGGTGACCTCCTCCAGGCTGTTGTGTGCTCTGCAAAGTGTTTGTGCTGCAGCTTCACCAGCACTGAGAAATGAAAATAATTTCTTTGTTTGTGCATTAATGGGAAGGGGAGGAATCAATCTGACCAGCTTGGGGATGAATCTTTAATGCCAGGTACAATAATGTGCTGTCACTGGGTGAGGATGAGCCATAAATAACATGGAAAATCCTTTCCCTGCTTGTTTGCAGCTCAGGCCATGTGCAGCACCCTTGGTGACACCCAGAGATTCACAGTTCCCAATCTGTCTGTCCTGGGGCTTCCAAAACGGAAGGATTTCTAAATTCCTGCCCAATTAACTGCATTATTTCTACTCCTGGTAGATTTCAAGCAAGTTTTGAAATGAATACAACGAGTTTTACTACCTCTTTTTGTTTTCCCCACCCTGTCCAACATGTGCAGGGCGTTTATTTGAATTATTTAAGCCCATCTGAAGTCACCTGAACGCCAGAATTTTCCAGAAATGACATCAGTGCCTGGGAACTGCTGCCAGTGTTGGCCTTCCTGACTCAGCCATGGAAGAACTCTGGGGAAATGGAATTGGAACAGGGAATATTGAGTTTTCCCTCCAGATATCCAGATAGAGACCAGTTGCAGAGGCACAGGGGTGGGAGATTTCCAGGTTCTATTAGTTCAGGTGACTCCACACCTGAGTCCTGAGTGACATCCAAGGGGAGCAGTGACTGAGGTGGGATCCAGGGAAGATCTGCCATCCTGGGATGTGATACCAGCCAGATTTGCCATCCTGGGATGTGACACCAGCCAGATTTGCCATCCTGGGATGTGATACCAGCCAGATTTGCCATCCTGGGATGTGATATCAGCCAATTTCCATCCTGGGATGTGATATCAGCCAGATTTGCCATCCTGGGATGTGATATCGGCCAATTTCCATCCTGGGATGTGATATCAGCCAATTTGCCATCCTGGGATGTGATTATCAGTCACTTGCCATCCTGGAATGTGATATCAGCTGGATCTGCCATCCTGGGATGTGATATCAGCCAGATTTGCTATCCTGGGATGTGATTTNTTACCATCCTGGGATGTGACACCAGCCAGATTTGCCATCCTGGGATGTGACACCAGCCAGATTTGCCATCCTGGGATGTGACACCAGCCAGATTTGCCATCCTGGGATGTGATATCAGCCAATTTATCATCCTGCCTCCTGACCACTGCTAACACCTGCAGGCCAACCTTCCTCATGTAATTCCCACATTCCAGAGGGTCAGTGCTGTGCTAAAGCCCTGAACCCACCTGGCCCAGAGGAGTGCACACAGCATCTTCCTTATTTTGGACATCGAAGAGAGACACAGGGATGAATCCCACACGTGGATTATGATCCAGAGCTCAGCCCAGTCCAACAGAGAGTCCTCACACTCCAAAAGCCAGAATCCTCCACAAAACCAGGACAAATATTCAGAATTCCAGGGTGGTTCTCTCCCCAAAGCCAGTTCCAGAATTTTCCAGGGGAATTTCCTCGCAGCACACAAATCCAGCCCTCCCCACCTTTGGCACCACGGGCAGACCAGGTGCCCTGGCTGCTGGAGCTCAGTGGTGCTGCTGGTTCTGTGAGGATCCTTCTGAAGTTCTTTCCAAGCCCTGCTTTGGAAAGCAGCCAGCACTATTTCCTTCTCGGGCAGAGGAGATGGAATTACCGTAAATTATATTGAAAAATTAGATTTATTCACCGCTGTGATAATTGATCTCCCAATCGGTCTCGCAGAGTTAGCAGCTGGTAAGGAAATAAAATGCAATTTAAATTTGTATTTATTTTTAAAACCCCCCCACTTTAATTCAAGCGTGACAACAAATAAAGGGGAGAGGAGAGGGCGAGTTTCTCACTTGCCAGTCCTCATATTAAATCCTGATGATAAGAAGACAAAGCAAGAGGTGATTGCAGAGGTGTTTGAGGAATTCAGAGTGCGCTGGCATTAAGCAGCACGGGCTCTGCAGGGGGGTTTGATACCCTTGCACATAATTATGTGTAATTGTACCTCAGCCCTGAGCAAAGGGATTATGGCCAAGGACGTGCCTGGAGTAGAATCCCCGGGCTGGGCTGTCACTCTGCTGGAGCTGCTGCTATTGATGTTGACAAACCAACATTCCACAAGTGACTCCAGGAATTCAGCTCCTCTGTCAAAGCCTCTGTAACTGGGCCCATCAAATCTCTGACTGTTTTCTCTCAGGGCCTCAGAGGGAGAAGAACCAGCCCCAAAATCTGGCGTTGGTGATGGCTCCTCTCATTAAGGCTCTTCTCTGTCAGCCCCTGCTCAAATCACATCACACATTACAGATGGAGACAGGATTTGGGTTTTACACCGAGATTAGCTCAGAGGAAATGTATTTTTATCTGCTGGGAGCAGAAAGAAAGAACTCCATAATTCACCATAACCCAATCACTTACAAAGTGATCGGCCAAACTGTGTTTGCAGGGCCTTGAAAAATCTCATGCTGTCATTGGTAATAAAAGAAGAATGATAATCCTGCTCCTGGGCTAAAGGGGAGCACAGCCATGGACACGTCATTAAAAGGAAGGATAATGGTGTGAGGGAGAGGGGGAAATCCTGGCTGGAGCCAGGGCAGCCCCATTTACAGCAGCAGATAAACACAACCAGTTCCTAAAATCGCCAACCCCGGAACTTCCAACGTGGAGCAGCTCTGACTTCATTTCACAGAATCACCGAGGCTGGAAAAGCCCTTCAAGGTCATCAAATCCAACCTGTGATCAATCCCCACCTTGTCACCAGCCCAGAGCACCGAGTGCCACATCCAGGAGTTCCTTGGACACCTCCAGGGATGGGGATCCAAACCTCCCTGGGCTGCCCCTTCCCATTTCCCTCTGTCCCTCCTGGGGATGAGGAGCAGGGAGGTTTGGGGGAATTGGGCACTGAAAGGGAGGTTTGGGAAGATCCAGTTCTCCCCCAGCCAGTGGAGGAAATAGAGAGAGGGAAACAGAAGGAAATATAAGCATACAGAAGAAAAATGGAAGGATACAGAAGGCAACAGAAGGAAATAGAAGGAAATAGAAGCAAACAGAAAGAAACAGAGGGAAACAGAAAAAAATGTACGGAAACAGAAGGAAACTGAAGGAAATAAAAGCAAACAGAAAGAAACAGAGAGAAACAAAAGGAAACAGGAAGAAACAGAAGGAAACAGAAGGAAACAGAAGGAAACAGAAGGCCTGACCCTGATGCTCAGGCCAGCAAGTCAGTCTGAAATGTTTCACCAATGAATCATGACTATTGGACAAATATAATTCATCCTGGCTGTGTTAGAAGCGTTGATACATCAGGAAACAAATTATTAGCTGGAGTGACCTTTTAGTTTCTAATGACACCAGTAAATAATATCACAGAAGTAAAAAGTGGCGCAGAGAATCCCAGCGTAGCAGCAGTGCCACTGAAATCAAACCTTTCTGGTGGCAAAGGGAGGGTTAATCAGGCTCAGAATTCAAAATCATTCTCTTCCACACTTGTGCTGTGGCATTTGCACAGATTCTTCATGGGGTACAGCAACAAGAGCAGCTCAAAAAACCAAGAGTAGCTTAAAAAAAATACATNCAGGATTTGCCTCATCAGTACTTGGGATGGATCAAACCCTGCAAAACTGCTCCAAAAAAAATGGAATTCCCCAAGCCAGTCCTGAGCAAGAGCAGTGGTGAGGGGGTTAAATGGGAATTAATCACTGCCTGAATAAACTCACATCTCTTAAAATCACATCATCATCATCATCATCATCATCTCACACCCCAAGTCCTCATCCTGAACTTCCCAGTCCCTTTCCATCGTTGGAAAAATCCTGTAGTGCCTCCAGCACTCAGTTTTTCCTGTTTTTCCCTTTTTTTTTGGCTTCTCAGCGTGGCCAGTGTGACTGGCAATGCACTGAGGGCTGTGAGAGAACAGGAGACTCAAGGGCAGCAACAACCTGTGCAGAGAAACCAGCACCACTGAAAACACTGAAAACACTGAAAGCAAAGGCGACTTTTGCCTGGCTGAGGCCAGAGCCGACTCATTCTGCTTATTTCAGATGTTTTAGTAATGGTGTCAACAGGTTATTGGGACATGATTTCAGTGCTGTGTCCCCCAGCACGGTGACAACGGCCACCTCAGCAGCTTCTGACATGCAGGAGCCTCTCCTTCCTCCCTCCCTGCACTCGGCAGCGACCTCCAGGTAATTATCCACAAGGGCACAGCCCCGGGAAAAGCCATTTCTCACTCCACTGCTGCTCCAGGGCCAGCAGGTTAAACAAGTGATGGAAAACCTCTGGGAGCTGCTCTCCTGCTTCCCCCCGTGCACGTGGGGGTCGTGTCCTCCACCCCGGGCTGGCTTTGGAGGGGGTTTATGGCACTTTGGGGAGGCAATAAATTGGCGGCAGCAGCAGCACAGGAGACATCCAGCTTGTGGTCAAATGACAGCTGCAAAGAGGGAGGAACTGGGGGGGAAAAGTGCTGAAAATGTTTTTGTAATAGCCCTAAGCAAAAAAAAAAACCCAGGTTTTGGGGGAATTTAGGCAACTCCAATAGTGGGAAGTATTTAAGGACCAGAACCACGGGCACTGGAGTCAGTCCCATCCCTGGAACAAGGGATATTTGCAGAAGAACAGGGTAAAAAAAACTGCAGAAAATGTTTTTGTAATAGCCACTAAGCAAAAAAAAAACCCAACAAAACAGGTTTTGGGGGAAATCATATTCTAATTTAACCAACTCCAATACTGGGAAGTGTTTAAGGACCAGTGCAAACACACACAGACACTGGAGTCAGTCCCATCCCTGGGACAAGGGATATTTGCAGAGGAACAGGGTAAAAAAAACCTGCTGAAAATGTTTTTGTAATAGCCACTAAGCAAAAAAACCCCAGGTTTTGGGGGAAATCATACTCTAATGTAACCAACTCCAATACTGGGAAGTGTTTAAGGACCAGTGTAACCACACACAGGCACTGGAGTCAGTCCCATCCCTGGGACAAGGGGTATTTGCAGAGGAACAGGGTAAAAAAAAACCTGCTGAAAATGTTTTTGTAATAGCCACTAAGCAAAAAAACAAAAACAAAAACAAAACCAAAACCAAAAACCAAACAAACAAACAAAACCCAAAAAACCAAAACAAACAAAAAAACCCAAACCCAAAAAACAGGTTTTGGGGGAAACCATATTCTAATTTAACCAACTCCAATACTGGGAAGTGTTTAAGGACCAGTGTAACCACACACAGACACTGGAGTCAGTCCCATCCCTGGGACAAGAGGTATTTGCAGATGGAAAATCCGTGGTCTCTCCCACCAACCACCTCTGAAGGACTCTAAAAATGCTGCTAACAGCCCCAAAAGGCAGCGAAGCAAACAGTGGGAACGGCAGGGCTGCAGCAGCACAGAGTGACTCTGCTCCTCTGCGATTCCTGCCTGGATTTTGGCACCTCCTGAACAAAGAAAAGGATCCAAGCACTGGTGTGCTCACCAGACCCCTCTCTGATGGTCAGCCCTGCCAGGACTCCACAGGATTAAACACGACTCAAAGAAGGTTTCTGAATCGTGAGTTATTACTATGGTAACAGCAGGCAGTCAAAGGGAATTATGCAAGGTCCGCCCCAGGGGTGGGAGAGGGAGAGGCAGCTCCGCTCACCGAGCACCTGGAGCTCAACAGGTGAGGCAGGGAGGGAGAACTGAGAGGAAAATCTGGTTTTCTCCACTAATTAGCAACTCAACAATTAATATTGCAGAGGCACCTGGAAGACCAGTCTTTTCCCTGAACCACTGGGCCTGGTGCTGTACAAAGCACAGGCAGCTCAGAGCCAGAATTTGGGTTGCAAATCAAAAGGCTGAGGGAATTGGGATTGTTCAGAATGGAAAACAGATGTTTTGGGGTGGCCTAATTTTGACCTTCCAGTGCCTGAAGGGAGCCCACAAGAGGCTGGCAGGGGTGATCCTTAAGGTGCCTTCTAACCCAAACCATCCTGTGATCTCATCTTGCAATAAACACCAAGTTTCTCACTCCTGAAGTGAAAGAGAAGGGATTTACCCCAAACCACGCCACGGATTTCCCCACTTGGACTTTCCCTTAAAGCCTGACTTGGGTAGGGCACTCTCCCTGGGGTGTCAGCATGAAAATGGACCTATTATTGTTATTTCTGGGCTTTGTTTCTCACCAAAAAGCACTTGTTGCTTTATAAGGGGGGATTAACCCCCTTTTATATCCCTACAAGGAAATGATTAGGTAATTACTCAGCAGTAAAGCAGGACATATAAGAAAGTGCTGTTCTCATCATCATTCCTTGAAGCATCTTGCCATTATTATTAGGAAATGATCTATTTGTGCCAGGCTAATTCATATGGATTGTAATTCCAGGACATAAATTACGCTGCCGTGTGTACTCAGAGCAGAGAAACAGCAGCAGAGGTGCTGAACGTTCAAACCAATTTGTTAACAGCCTTTTCCTCCCCAACCTACTGCCCTCCTTTCTAATCTGCTGCATCCCAAAGAGTTTCCAAGGGCAGACATCCAGATATATTTATTAGAAAGCTGTGCCCTAAAACATCTGAGGTTACTTCTTGGAACTTATTCACAGGCTCTGTCACAGGGAGAGTGGTTTAATGGTGCAGGGAATACATCTCTATAAAGCTGTGTACATCCTGCTTTAGTGGTGACAGAGACACTATGACCTTCCAGTGCCTGAAGGGAATTTAGTGCATGTGAAGGAGCAAACAAAGAATTCCTCTTGTGAAACTTATTCCAAGCTCCTCTTTCCTTGTCTACAATCATTGTCCAGCTCCCAAGAGTTTTCCAGAGTCGCCAAAGCACCCACACCAAGTGTTTGGAAGGTGACAGAGACATTATGGTCCATCAAATAAGGAAATTAATTTAGTGCATGTGAAGGAGCAAACGAAGAATTCCTCTTGTGAAACTCATTCCAAGCTCCTCTTTCCTTGTCTACNCCTAAAACATCTGAGGTTACTTCTTGGAACTTATTCACAGGCTCTGTCACAGGGAGAGTGGTTTAATGGTGCAGGGAATACATCTCTATAAAGCTGTGTACATCCTGCTTTAGTGGTGACAGAGACACTATGGTCCATCAAATAAGGAAATTAATTTAGTGCATGTGAAGGAGCAAATGAAGAATTCCTCTTTCCTGGTCTAAATCATTGTCCAGCTCCCAAGAGTTTTCCAGAGTGGCCAAAACACCTACACCAAGTGTTTGGAAGGTTCTGGGAAGGTTGGGACTGAACCTCTTGTCCCTCAAGTCTCCGTGGTCAAACAGTTTTTCTTCCTTGCCTGCCTGGTTCTCACTCCAAGGTGAAGAAGTGCAGGGAAATCTCCCCACAAAAGGATAAAAAATTCCTCATCCCCCCCGCATCAGAACTGTCTCCTCAACGCTCTGAACACACACGGATCAGCTCGAACCGCCTTGGGTCTTTTTATTTTGGCGACGTTTCACTTTCTTCAACCATTTCTCACCGAGAGGGCGAACAGAGGCGAATTTTAAACAACCCCGAGCTGCGATTTCGCTGCCTTTGGCATTTCTCAGCCCCGTTCTCACTCTGTTAAACACCGGCTCTTTGCAGGGAAGGAACGGGGGGCTGACAATCCGTGGCTTTGCATAACAAAAACCCCGTTTAGTCGAGCAGTGGGGGACGGAGACACTTCAGGAAACCAGATAATCCAGAAACTGGTGCTAATAAGTTATTGACTTTCCCACTGCTCTTCCAGGAGCAGCTCATGGCTTCCGGTAATCGCTTTGCTTCCACCCTCAGAGTCCAGCTGTGGCTCTTGGAGGAGCTCATTTATGGCAGCTTGCGATAATGGGATATTTTAGCAATGTCAGCTTTTGCACGAGATATAAAAATCCAGCGATTTACTGCCCCCTGCTCCCAGTGCAATCAGAAAGAAACCCATAAAGTGTGTCTCAGTCACGTTGAGGTGAGCACGGCTGCCCTTTCCCGTCCTGCCAGGGTTTGGATGGAGTTCCCTGCCTGGCACAGAGGAGCTGTGTGTCCTTCCTGCCCTGGGGCTGCTGTGCCAGGAGCTCAGCTCATGCAGCAGGTGGGGATGCTGCTACCTGACAGCTGGGAGAGGTTATTTCTGCTCCAGTCTCTGCCTCTCTCCCTCTCTGTGCTGCCCAAAAACCAATTTGTTAACAGATAAAATCACACCAGGGTTGGAAGGACCACGCAGGTCCTGTTCTCCCCACAGCCTGTTCAGGTTCCGGGGGTTTTTCCTCTCCTGGTGCAGGATCTGCTTTTCCCCTTGCTGAATTCCACACAGTTCCTCTGTGCCCACCTCTCCAGCACCCTGGGGTTCTCCTCCTGGTTTTTCCTCCCCTGGTGCAGGATCTGCTTTTCCCCTTGCTGAATTCCACACAGTTCCTCTGTGCCCACCTCTCCAGCACCCTGGGGCTCTCCTCCTGGTTTTGTGTCACCAAAGAACTCACTGAGGAGGCTCCTGCCCCTTCATCAAGGCACTGATAAATTAATTAACCCTGGGCCCAGCACTGAACCTTGAACAGTCACAGAACTCCTTCAGATTCTGGTCCTCACCTGGCTCTCCAGGACACCCCCGCAGATGGAGCTAAATTTTAAATCTGAGGCTTTAAATCAGGCCAGCTTGAGCACAGCCAGATCAGGGTTTGGAAGTGGTGGTTCCAGGATTTATCTGGGTGAAATTCAGGGCAGTTCTCAGGGCTGCAGCTGTGAGCAGATGTGGCACAGGCAGCTCTCCCCTCTAATTGCACCAGACTGCATCTTCTTGGGGACCTGGAGTCTCTTCTGCTGCCTTTCCAAAGCACCTGGCACAGCAACATGTTGATGCAAGGAGGCTCCCAGGCAAGGATTCTGATGCTAATTAAAAAGATGAGCACGCCAGACTTTCAGTCTATAAATCAACAACATCCCCTGCCACAACCACACAGTCAATTTACAGCAGCTGAGTTCTGACTGTGGGGAGTGACACTCCAGCACCAGCCAGGGCTGCCCACAAGTAACCCCAAAAAATGCTTCACATGGACCAGGGGAAAAAAAAATAAGCTTTGCTAGCAGGGCTGGAGGAGAACAGAGCCCACTCTGTGGGCTGGTGGCACTTGGAAAGCTCTCCTGCAACGTGGGAAGGTCAGCAAAGGCTTTAGAAGAAGCAGGGCCACTCCAACAGCTGCCCTGCTAATGAGGCACATCCATCTCCACCCAGCACAGCCAGGGTCTTTCTGCCTTTGGTGCAGCTGATTTAGGAAAAGCGAGCTTTGCACATTGGTGTTTTCAATAAATCCTGACTAAATAATCACAGCTGGGCCCTTCTGCCCTTAAAGGCTGAACATTTTCTACAGTAGCGAGGAAAGTTTCTTGATATGATGGCAGGAGGGAAAAGGGGGGCAGGGAAGACTTGCTGGAGTTGGAAGGAGAGAATAATAAATTTATTTTCCCCCTTTAACCGAGGCAGCTTTTACAGCCACGCTAAAACACTGCAGGGACTCCTGGGGATCAGATCCTGTCAAAGGTTTGCATTTCATGGCTGAGCTTTGAAAGGTGAGGGCAGTGCATTTGCTGGGAGACAGAATGATAACTTCGTCCTTCAGGCTGAAATAACAGAGCTGAACATATTTCCATTCAAACAGGAGAGAATCTCCAGGATAAAGGGGAAGTGAGTGTGGATGTGTGCACTGGAGGAGCAGCAGAACACACACAACATCACTGTGAGGGTCACAGGGGAGATTCTGTGCCCCTGGCACGATGCACTTGGGGGCTGGGCAGTGCTGGACCTCCTGGGCTTTGGAAAGCAGGAATTGTTTAACACAGAATCATCCTGGAATGGTTTGGGTTGGGACTTAAATCCCATCCTTAAATCCCACTTCCCACTATCCCAGGTTATTCCAAGCCCCGTCCAACTGGCCTTGGACAATTCCAGGGGTGGGAATTATGAGACCTGATAACAACTCTGCCCTTCAGGGTTCAAAGTTTTGCAAGATGAGCTGAAGGAGGAAGAGCTGATCCACCAAAAGCCCTCAAATGGCTCCGTCCCAGCGAGAGCAGCAGGGGAGAAATCAATAACCCGAGCAAGAAACTGTAATAACAGCTGACATTTATCCAGCATGGATAGCCAGGTGTCCCCAAACACTTGACAGATATTACAGGCTGAGCTGATTTACAAGCAGGGATCTGGCTCCTTGCACAACATCGATTGCCACGCCGAGGAGAAGGAACTCCTGTGGATTCTGGGGTAACCTTCAGCCACCTGGCCATTCCAGGGAGGAGGGTTGGGGTGCTCTGACCTTCCACACCCCACACGGTTTAGCGTGGAAATTCTTTCCACCAGGAACAGGGCAGCTCCCGTTCGGGGGAGGCAAACATTTGTTTTGGGCAGCTGCACAGAAACATCCAAATCTTGTGAGAGAGGCTCAGAAGCACCTTCACGGTGCTCTGCTCACCTTGCAATCTCCTCCTTCCCATCAGGAGCCCAGGCTACACATCCCTCTGCTTTCCACTAGGCAGGGAACTATTCCAGGCAGCTCCTCACCCTGGATTTGCCTTTGGCACAGCAGCTCAGCACAAGCAGCAGTGACACTCTGAACAAGGTGTTTCCTTGTCTCTGCCTCAGCCTTACATTCCTTCTGCAAAAGGTGAAAAAAGGAAAATGTGAGGAGATAAGAACAGCATTCAAAGACCCAGGAAAAAAAAAAAAAACACCTCAAAACAAGGAACAACCCCACTGCCTTGGAGCTGGCAGGGCAAGCACAGGTCTGATGGCACTGAGGGCTCCAGGACCCCAAATGCTTGTTGGGTTTGAGGCACTGAAGTGACACCACTCCATGTGACACTGCCCACCTGCAGCAGGTGATGCTTTGTCCCTGCTGGAGTTGAAACAGCTCCAGCAACACCGAGGGAGTGCTGAAAACTCTGTCACCTAAAGGGATCTGAAGGGAAATGTATTGGGTTTGCATGTCCTGGGTTTTGGTAGCAGGGGGGCTACAGGAGCAGCTTCTGTGAGAGGCTGCCAGAAGCTTCCTCCACATCCAGCAGAGCCAATCCCTGCTGGCTCCAAAGGTGGACGTGCTGCTGGCCAAGCCTGGGCCACTTAGAAATGGTGGGGACACCTCTGGGAGAACAGATTTAAGAGGAAATGGAAACAAGAAGTTGTTGCACAGTTGGAATTGCAGCCAGAGAAGAGTGGGGTGAGAACACATGAGAGGAACAATTCTGGAACAGCCCCTGGAAACCCACGGGGATGCAGAGATCCACGGGGATGCAGAGATCCCCCCACAACCTGTGGAGCATGTGGAAAATGGGAATGTGGAGATCTCCCACAGGAATGTGGAGATCCACCTGCAGCTTGTGGAGATCCATGGGGATGCAGAGATCCACCCACAGCTTCTGGAGATCCATGGGGATGCAGAGATCCACCCACAGCTTCTGGAAATCCATGGGAATGTGGAGATCCATGGGGATGCAGAGATCCACCCACAGCTTCTGGAAATCCATGAGAATGTGGAGATCCATGGGGATGCAGAGATGCCCCCACAGCTTCTGGAGATCCATGGGACTGTGGAGATCCATGGGGATGCAGAGATCCCCCCACAGCCCCTGGAGATCCATGGGAATGTGGAGATCCACCCACAGCTTCTGGAGAGCCACAGGTGTTTTTAAGGGTTTATTTTGCTTCTCATTATCCTGCTCTGATTTTGTTAGCAATAAATTGACTTCGNAACAGATTTAAGAGGAAATGGAAACAAGAAGTTGTTGCACGGTTGGAATTGCAGCCAGAGAAGAGTGGGGTGAGAACACATGAGAGGAACAATTCTGGAACAGCCCCTGGAAACCCACGGGGATGCAGAGATCCACGGGGATGCAGAGATCCCCCCACAACCTGTGGAGCATGTGGAAAATGGGAATGTGGAGATCTCCCACAGGAATGTGGAGATCCACCTGCAGCTTGTGGAGATCCATGGGGATGCAGAGATCCACCCGCAGCTTGTGGAGATCCATGGGGATGCAGAGATCCACCCACAGCTTCTGGAAATCCATGAGAATGTGGAGATCCATGGGGATGCAGAGATGCCCCCACAGCTTCTGGAGATCCATGGGACTGTGGAGATCCATGGGGATGCAGAGATCCCCCCACAGCCCCTGGAGATCCATGGGAATGTGGAGATCCACCCACAGCTTCTGGAGAGCCACAGGTGTTTTTAAGGGTTTATTTTGCTTCTCATTATCCTGCTCTGATTTTGTTAGCAATAAATTGACTTCGTATCTCTAATTAGAGCCTGTTTTGATGAGTGATCTCTCCTAGTCCTTATCTCAACCCATGAACTGTTCATTAAATTTTCTCTCTGCTGTCCAGCTGTGGAGGGGAGTGAGAGGATGGATTTGGTGGCTGCACATCCTACCCACATCTCACCCTGTGCAGAGCTCAGGGTTGTTACAGGAGGTCACAGAGGGCACAGACTCTGAGGCAGGTGCTGTTCACACACTGCAAGACACCCAAGGGTGTGGAGCCACAAATCTCTACCAGACATGGCACATCAGCCTCGTGTTCCTCTGCACTCCAGCACTGCTCTGGAGAAGGATTTCAATTCCACATCCACCATGGAAACATCACATCCCCACCTCTCCCTCACAGCTTGGAGCTGCTGCAGCTGCTTCTAATAACCATGTAAACATATGGGGGTTTATTCTGATGATCAATAAAACAATCCTTGAATTTTTCATGCGTTTTCCACCTCGTGTTTTCCTCCTCAGGGCACCCTCCCCGTGGTGCATGAGGAGTGTGGGAGGAAGGGAAGGAAGCTGGAGCAAAGGAGGCAGCAGGGCTGGGAGTGCCAGGATCACCCTTTGCACCGGGAGCAGCAGCACTGCCTCGTGCAACAGAGGGAAAACACCGAGGTCTGAAACTCCTCAGCCCCCCTCCTTTCCCTGCATGGAGCCCGGGTTTGACCCCCTCAGATTTCCCTTGTGTAGCCCTGGTTTTGTGCCTGAGGTGTTTTAGTTTTCTGAAATTCTTTGCCCAAGGAATTTTCTGTAAACAGGAGAAATGTTTTTGTAACTGTACCTTTGTTTTTCATTCCTTTCCCTAGGAGGGACTTCTTCTTGATGTCCCTCTGGTCTGACCAATGTGCGTGAAGAGGTTTTGGCTTTGTTTCACCAATCAAATCGGTCTGTGTAAAATAGTATAAAAGAGAGACCCATCCCAAAAATAAAGGAGTCATTTTCAGCCTTCTGAATCTCAAAGTCTGTGTTGTTATGGTGTAAAACAGCGTCACCCTTGTCCCTTCCCCAGGACATCACCCAGCTGTGGCTGAAGTGGCACCCCTGAGTGGAATCAGCCCTTCCCACAGTCCCCTCCCAGCTCATTTCCCTCTGCTCCTTCCACAGATCCCCGATTTTCCAATGAAACGTGCAGGAAAGGTGGGAAATTCTGTGTGGGGAATCCAAAAGAAAAGCAGCACCAACGGCCCATCCCAACTTTATCAAGGGCTTCCTGAATTCCCACTTCACATTTCTCTGCTCAGAACATCAGTGCTGCTGCCAGCTCTGCCACTCTGGGATGTGTGACAATTCCTCTGCTATTTCCATAAGCCCTGGGAGAAGAGTGGAGGATGGATTTGCATGGAACTGCTGCAAAGTTTCCCAGCTGCAGCTTGAAATCACAAAAGAGGAGCTCGATGGGAGGTTGTTGAGACAGATAAAACACAAAACACTCCTCCTTTCAGGCAACAGATTCTCTTCCAGGCCTCGGGTAGCTGCAAAGAAAGAGAAAAACTGCTCTAAACTCTCCAGTGATTCTTCCATCACCATCAGCTTCAACCCATCAATCAGTCTGAGCTTCCAGCTTGGAATTCACAGTAAACCAAGACACTAGGAAAAACCCTGAAGAAACAGGAATAAAAACAATCCCCTTGCCCAGAAATCAGCTCCCAAAGCGTTTGCATTTCACCCCTCCAAACCCTGAGGGACAGAGTGGAGCTTTCCCAGCTAAACCTGCTGCTGGTGCTCTGATTGCTGCTCATGTCCTCGCCATACTTGAGCTCCCTCCCAATAAACAAACCTGGATTAAGTTTTCCAGTATCATAATCATAATTGGGGAAGGAAATTAAAATCTCACTGCCATTTGTTCAGCATTATAAAAGTGACTGTGTCAGGCCTAACAAGCATCATTAGTTCCACTGAGAGGCCTTTCAGCTCCGTGCAGGAACCAGAGTTTGGTTAAACACCCATCGAGACGTTGTTGCCCAACTCAAATTTCGCAGCTGGGTGACTCAACAGGCTCTTCCTAATTTGCCAGTCACCAACAGCAATCCCTAAATCCTCCCAAAAAAGAGCACACAGAAGGATTTTGGGCAGCTCCCAGTGCCTAAAAGAGGGCTGGGGTGAGTTCATGGGCTCTCCTTATATTAAAAGCTGTGCACACAAGGGATGTTAGGAAGGAAAAGCAACGTGGAAGGTGATGAGGAGCCAGGTAAAGGAGCTTGGATGGCANGGACTTGTTGATCTTGGAGGTCTCTTCCAACCCTGTGATTCTGTGAGTTCTGCTGAGTTTTCTCCCAAATGTTAACTCTGTCCAGGGTTCTCCAGGAGACAGGGCTGGGGGGGTGGCAGTGGCTACACTCACCCTGCAGCTGCTCTGATTTTGGGATTTTAAGTTCCCTCCTCAGCAACAGGGTCTCTCCAGCTGCTCCCTGAGGCCAAGGGAGATCAGTCATCACTCACCCTCCCCAAAGCCTGGGCAGCAAACAGCCAGGAGAGGATTTACGAGGAACACACCAATCCCAAATCCCTCTTGTTAAAGTTTATTGCTACAGCAAATCTCTGCTGCAGAGGGAGGTTGTTGTAGCAACGCTCTGCCACGATTTTAACTTCACCTCTTCTCTTCTCCTGCCCTCAGAGGTGTCATCTCCACCGTGGAGATGCTCAGTGAGGTGGCAGAGGCAGGGGGTGCCCTGCACAGCTCCCTGGAGCCTCTCCCCTGCCATTCCACATCCATCACAGGCAGTTCTGTATCTTTTTTGGAGAAAAGCACTGAAAACATGTTACAAACACACCCACTGCCAAAGCAGCTCCCCAGGCTGAGCGAGGCACAGCCATGCTTGGCAGAAAGTTGAGGATGCAGTCTCCAACAGTTTGGATTAAGCTTTTTTTTCCTCCCTTATCCATTATGAATTAAGTTAAGAAGAAAACTCTTCATGGACACCTGCCTAAATCCAGGTGTATTTTGACTGTACCACATTTATGGTGGTTGCTCAGTGTGTGGTACCCAAAGCAGAGGGTGCAGACACTTCTACCACCCCTCTCAGCAAGAATATTCCCTTTGGCCCTTCCAATCCTCTGGGGAATTCCACCAGAAGGAGGCCAGACCAACCCACAGACCCTTTTATTTCACCTCATCCAGCTGTAGCCTCGTGTTCCCTGCATGAGAGCCCAGGACTCCCATCTTAACACAGGCTCTAAATAACATCTCCCCTTCCTTCCCTTGCTCTGCTTTTTCATCTTTCCCAACTGCACGCTACATTTCTTCCCTGCAAACACCCAATTTAGATGGCATCAGGAGGTGCTAACAAAAAATGCTTCACTGTCTTGTCAGCAGATTACAGAAAGGCGTCTCATTCAAATTTATCCAGTTGGAAACAGAAGTAATTGATGTGAACTTGAAAAATATATGATTTGGAAGAAGGGGGGTGGGGGGGAAGGCTGCTCACCAGCATCGCTGTTCCATCCAGCTCGTCCCTCAGTCTCACCCGGGGCTGGGTAATCAGGAGCTCCATTATCACCTCCCTTGCCCGCATTCACCTCGGGCACAAGGAGCTGGGATGAGGACAAGGTGGAAATGTGCACGTGCTGCAGGTCCTGGGCTGGCTCTGCTGTCTGAAAACGAAGCTGCAGAGAAGGGAGAGGCAAGTATTCAATTAGCACAGGGGCTGTGTTTGCCCAGGCAGGGATGGTGTCCTGGAGGGGAGATGGGTGAGGTCCCTGTTCCTCCTCCCTTGGTCACAGCTGCCCCTTCTGACAGTGACAGCTTCATTTCCAAAGGCAGGAGCAGCAGGGAAGATTGGAATCCCAGAATAGTTTGGGTTGGAAAAGACATTAAACCTCATCCAAATCCACCCCCTGCCATGGGCAGGCACAACTTCCACTGTCCCAAGTAGCTCCAAGCCCTGTCCAACCTGGCCTTGGACACTTCAGGGATCCAGGGGCAGCCACAGCTTCTCTGGGAATCCATTCCAGCCCCTCACCACCCTCACAGGTGTTGCCCTCAGCTTTCGTGTTTTTCTTTGTTTGGAATCTTGCAAGCAGATTCTCACGCAGCTCAACGTAAACAATGTATATTTTTAGATTGTTTTTCATATTTCTCCTTTGAGAGGAGAATTGATTGATGGTGGTGTTCACCATCCAGGTTGAAGAGGTGGTGACCTAAATGACCAATCTCTTGGCCTCTGTACAAACTGTATATATGGAGTTGGATTGTTGATAGAAGAGGATAGAGAAGATTTTAGANTAGAATATGGAAGAAGAATTTAGAATAAAGTATCATTAGCTTTCCCTTCACCTGCTGCTGCCTGCCTCGTTCCTTCTGCGGGTCCGATCCTGCTACACACAGGGGACAATTCCTTCCCAATATCCCATCTAACCCTGCCCTCTCTCAGTTTAAAGCCATTTCCTCCCTGTCCTGTCATGCCCATGTAAAAAGTCTAGGGAATGGTGACACCTGAGGGCCACAGGCCTGGCATTACAGCAGAGACCTTGAAAATGGGCACACGAGGTGCAATGGAGAAGAGAGGAGACATGAGATGATAAGACAAAGGACAGGAGATGATAGTGAAGGGCCAGGGCTGTAAACAAGCCACCTCCAGTACAGAAATGCAAATCTTGGAGCAGGAAAGGGGCAGGTAACCAGAAGCACAAGTTTAAACTGTACTGTCATTATTTTAAACTGCTCTGTCATTCTTTTAAACTGCTCTGGCACTCCAGCAGTTTCCTCTGTGGCCACACAGCAGCACTCAGTGATCCCCAGAGCTCCAAGCACCAGGAATGTCCCAGCACTTCCCACAGCTGCACCAAACACCTGCCAGGACACACTCAGGAGATGGGAACACCAAATCCCAGCATGGCACAGGAGCCTGACACTCCCTTCAGATCTCCCAGCTCAGAACCTGACTCTGAGCAAATTAAAAATCAAATCAAAGCCTTTTTGCCCAAGACACAGAAGAACTTGTGGCTGAACACTGACATTTCCCTCATGCAGCCACATCATGGTGTTAAAATCTGAATTACTCTGTGATCAGCTCTCCTCATCCCAGCTAAACCACCCCTCCCAGCTCTGCCCAACTGTGCAGCACTGCAGAAGTGCAAAGCAACTCACTCCAAACCACAATTTGTAGTTATTGTCATTATTTCTATTGCACAGAGACCCCCAGGTGAGAGTCCAACCAAAACACGTGTTGCACATCCTTTATTTCAATTAAATACTGTAACAGGGAGAGCAGCCTAAGGCTGCAGGGAGCTAAATTAGAAAATTGCATGGAAAACACAAATAAAACGTATCAGATTCACTCAGGTGAGGTTCACAGGAAGGTGGCTGGCTGCTCCTTGGGCAGCTCTGTCATGAAGGAATGAGGCAGTCAGGAATTTCTCAGGGAAAGACCCTTCTCAACAGTGACATTTTCTGCTGGCCAGCCACGGCTTTGAAAAGCCTTGGAAAGCTTTTTCATCAACTGAAAGCCTCTGCAAGGATACTTTCCCAGCAGACTTTGATTTTGGAAAGGAAAAATGGACCAGACCAGAAGCTCTCTGCTGCCTGCCCAATACAAGCACTGGGCATCACTTTCCAAAGGAGCTCATCACCTGGGAATCCTGGAAATGAGGTTTGTAAAACTCAGCCCTGCCAGTTTGTCCTCCTCTGCTCCACATTCTGGGGTCCTGCATCAAAGCAGATAAATAAAGCACCCAACTCCACGCCCACACTGCCAATAAACTGGGCTACTTTGCCTTGGGATGGAGCCATCCCGGAAGGGAAGCAGCGTTTACAAAAGATGACACTGATTTCGGGAGAAAAATATATTTGGAACAGTGGAAACGTGGCACTGAAAATCCGCCTCTCCTTTTCTTTGAAATGAAAATCCCCAACGCAGCCCTTTCCCTCAGATTCCTCCCCAGGAAGATGAAGCCAATTTTCCAGCATCCCGATGAATATTTCAAAGATGAGTGTTTCCTTAAGCTAATTGGTGCCCATTATCGTGGAATTAAAAGCCAAATGGATTGAAGGCAATTGAGCCTCATCACTTTCATTATTCTCTTTTCCCCAAAGACATTCCTGATTTTTAACTCCTCTGACCCTTGGGCTTTCAGACAGGTTTTCTGACAGGTTTTCTCACAGCAGGAGAGCTCGAGGAAAGGTCCATAAACTGCAGAGGGCAGAAGGGACAGGTGGAGAGGCAGAATCCGTGATGAACAGCTCCAGAGGGAATTCCAGCACTCTGGGAATGTGCTCCCATCAGTCTGTATCCATCCCCCACCTCCTCCCTGTTTGTAACCCACACACTGACCCAGAGCCCGGCTCCTGCTGTCCTTGCTGCTCACCACAGGGGTTTTTTCTGTGCTAAATAACTCAATTCAGCTTCCAATCCAGTCCAATCCAATCCCTGGATGCATTCCTGCTCCCCTGGCTGGACAAACTGCTGGAGCAAGGCAGGTACAACCTTCAACAGCAGAACTTCACCTTGCACTGATCTCCAAAACACAGCTGAAGGACTTCAGATTTTTAAATTTAAAAGGCTGACACAAGCAACAGGTGACCAATGGATTCTGCCTTTTCCTGCTGTCACAGCTATTCCAGCTACCCAGAATCACGGGGATTTTTCCTCCAAGTCCCACCCCACACTGTTTTTGGCCTTTTGCCGTGGTTGGCTCCTTGCTCCAGGCAAACCAAAGCCCCCAGGACAGCAGCACTGAGCAGTTGCTTGTTCACCAAAGAGCCCAAGAGGGCACTGGCACTTCTTAAACCCTGGCACACAGAACTATTTATTCCTGCTCTGAAAGGCTCCCAGGGAAGCTTTTGTGGCTGAAATGTGACTTTCCCCCCTTGCCATAAAGGAAGAAAACAAACCCAACCAACTATTGCAGGCAGCTTCCCATTAACTGCCACCTCCTCCAGCAGTGTGCCCTGGGGACTGCAGTGAGCAACTCCAGGAATTGGGAATGATTTTCCTGCTTTTGGCACCCAGCCTCAGGCACACACACTGCACAAGGGATTAAATGGGACTGCTGGTCTGTTCTGGAGCTGCAATTTCCTTTGGGAAAGCTGTCAGGGCTCTGATGAACAGGCAGGGTTTTGAAGGAGGCCTGAGGAGCTGATCTCAAGGAATGCCAGTGATGCCTTCCCCCCTTCCACACGGGGCTTTTGTTCACTAGCTGTTTACAGCTCGGAATTATTGTCATCATAAATGTTGACTCACGAGGCTGGAATGGAAGGATTCCTGCTTTATTTGTGGCTCTCTCCTTTGTTGCCCACCTTTCCCCCCTCCTCTCCCAGTTTGGTTGTGTTCCTCATTCAGTTTATGTGACACATTTAAGTCTCAGAGGGACCAGAGCTATGGCAACAGGAGTTGTGCAGCTAATCCCTGATGCAGAGTGCTAAAATCACAGTGTGCAGCAGCACAGCAATTCACCAGAGCAGCCCCGTTTTTCTTCCTGTTCAATTTGGGGAAAGGCAGCCCAGAAATTCTGGATGAGGGGGGGAAAACCCTCAGGTCGCCCACGTAGGTCAGGGCAGTGTGTTTGTAAAGCTGGAGCCTGGTCAAGGGAGGAGGTGGGAATGGAGCCAGAGCAGCCTGGAAGCATAACAAGAAATGGCAGAGGCAGTAAAAGTTGGAAATTGGTAAAGACTCGCTTCTGCCGCGTTTCTGCTCCAGGTCACTGTTTGTGCTCACGTGCAGGAGGTGATAATTTGATATTACACTCCTCACAACCCTCCCTAAACTGTCATTCCCTCCAGCTGGTCCCAGTCTGAGCCAGAACCTGCAGCTGGGGCTCAGCCCCCTGCCCAGCCCAGCCCAGTGACCCCTGGGGCTTGCTGGGCACCAACACGAGCACCAAGCCCCAGCTCAGCCCCTCAGCACCACCAAGAACGGCCACAAACTCCACAAACATTTGTATTTTTCAGAAAACTCCTCCACTTTCTTCCCACCTGGAAAGACATCACTGGTGGGGGGCCGTGTCTGCTCCCCAGGACATTCCTGGCTCCATCAACACCAAGGAAAACCCTCCCAGGTGTTGTGGGACATGAGGAAACTGCTCCTACCTGAGCAGTCTAGCAAAAAACCCAGGAATTAAACAAAGCCTCCTGAAATACCTGAGCACTGCACAGAGTTAAAAAAAAAAAATCCAAGGAAAAAGCAGGGAAGCAAACCTCACTAGTGCTCTCCATTCAGCTCTGCACTGGGAATTAATCCATGATTCACAACTTCCCATCCGTGGGCTGAGAACCAACTGGTTATGAATGAATATTTTTTTTGCAAGCTCAAGAACGTGCCAAGTCTACTCCAGGACAGCTCTTACACCAAACCCACGACTTTACCACCAACACCTGAACCCCAAAAAATGCTGCACAGACTCACCCCAACCTTCACCTCCTTTTTGGGGAGGTTCAGTTGCTGTAGGGGGAGAGCTGAGACCCCTGCACTCAGAAAAATTTGGGATTATGGAGCAATCCCTGCCCTCCACAGCCAAAAATAAAGGATGTGCCAGCCAGGTGTGGGCTGTGCTGGAATCTGGGTGGGATTCAAGCATCACCCTTTTTGTAATCAGTGAGAGGTATGAATGGAGGGCTGCTACGGAGGAAATCATCATTTATAATAATTAATATTCTCATTTAGATGGCATAAGTTATTGTAAATAAATAAATGAGTAAACAGAAGCTTTTCTTTTTAAGGGAAAAAAAAAATAAATTGAGATTGGGCAACAGAACCAGCAAAAAACTGGAGAAGCCCCCTCAGGGTCCCTCTCCTCACATGCCCCCACTGCCAGGGACCACCCAAGCTGTGTTATTGTTCCCAAAATCCTCCAAAATCCTCAGGATAAATAAGATTCCCCAATAGTGGTGTCAGTGAGCCAGGTGTTATTTTATTCTTAGGTTGGGTCTGTGGCCTCCACACAGATCCCAATCCCAAACTTTTCCACTTATTTATCCATTTTTAGCAACCAAAGGAATTAACCTTCACTGGCTCTAAGGCACTTCCCTTCATCAATCAGCATTCTATTGATTATTGATTTCTTGCTCTTCCTGCTTATCTGGCCTATATCCTTTAGTCCTTTTATCAGCAGGGGCTTTCCAGCTTTCCAGGCCTTGATCTCCTCTCTATCTCCTGGTTGCTCCAACATCCTGCAAGTGCCATAAATTTCATTTCTCAGATCTCTGAGTCCCTTTGGTTCAGTTTGTTGGAGCTGGTCAATGTTGGTTTCAGCAAATTTAAGGTTTAAGGTGATTTAAAGATCAAAGTAACAACAAAGGCCTGTGAGGAAAACTCAACCGGTGCTGGCTGCAAGTCGGCACTGCTCATCATTAATTAAAAAAAGCTCATTAAAAATTATTGAAGGAAATTATTTCAAATACTGTGGTCTTACTGAACTTCAGGGAGATGGGTGTGGGACAGAAAAGGGAAGGGGAGGGAAAAGGAACGGGAGGGAAAAGGAAGGGGAGGGACCTCCATGCCTTGCCTGGCAGGGGTTCCAGAACATTCCACACTCTCCTGGAACTCAGGATTCACCTCCCCTGGCTCTTAAGGGTAAGTTTTGTTCTGTTTTCACTTTGGGGAAAGGTTGTTCTTCCCCTTTGGTTCCACGTTCGAGGGTATTTTGGGAGTAATGGGTGTGTGTGGTGAGTTCTCCCATGGAAATTGTCCATGTCACCTCAGGGTTTGCAGTCAGATCTTCAAACTTCAGGTGTGGAGGAGTGAATTTGGGGCAGAATCAGCTCCTGAGGAGCTGAGTGTGCTGAGCAGGTACCTGTTTGTCAGGTGCACAGGAGTGAATTTGGGGCAGAATCAGCTCCTGAGGAGCTGGGTGTGCTGAGCAGGTCCCTGTTTGTCAGGTGCACAGGAGTGAATTTGGGGCAGAATCAGCTCCTGAGGAGCTGGGTGTGCTGAGCAGGTACCTGTTTGTCAGGTGCACAGGAGTGAATTTGGGGCAGAATCAGCTCCTGAGGAGCTGGGTGTGCTGAGCAGGTCCCTGTTTGTCAGGTGCACAGGAGTGAATTTGGGGCAGAATCAGCTCCTGAGGAGCTGGGTGTGCTGAGCAGGTACCTGTTTGTCAGGTGCACAGGAGTGAATTTGGGGCAGAATCAGCTCCTGAGGAGCTGGGTGTGCTGAGCAGGTCCCTGTTTGTCAGGTGCACAGGAGTGAATTTGGGGCAGAATCAGCTCCTGAGGAGCTGGGTGTGCTGAGCAGGTACCTGTTTGTCAGGTGCACAGGAGTGAATTTGGGGCAGAATCAGCTCCTGAGGAGCTGGGTGTGCTGAGCAGGTCCCTGTTTGTCAGGTGCACAGGAGTGAATTTGGGGCAGAATCAGCTCCTGAGGAGCTGGGTGTGCTGAGCAGGTCCCTGTTTGTCAGGTGCACATCCCTGCAATGGGACCTGTTCTCCAGGTGCACAGCCCTGGACAGTTGGTATTTTCTTCTTCATCTTAATTTTCCTTATTCATTCAGTGNTGGTGTTTCCTTCTTCTTCTTCTTCTTCTCAATTTTCCTTCTTCATTTAATATTGTTTTTACTAATTTCCTTGTTCAGCTAATTTAATTCTTTTATTTTATTGGTCAAATTCATATGGCTTTGCAACACCTGCCTTGTGCTGAGTCTGCTTCTGTAATTCTCTGTGCTCAGGTTTTGCTTGTCTGAGCTCTGGTTTAGGCTGGAGATCTGGAAGAGAAGCAAAGTTTTCCCCACTTTTATTAGGAAATAAAGCAGTGCAGTTTGGCTGATTCTGCTGCTGGAGACTTGGGGGAAGGAGGGATGTGAGCACCTGGAAAAATCCCTGATGAGCCTTTCAGCTTGCATAGAAACATGCAAATAAAGTAGTTTTTTTGAGCCATATGGAGAATTTGACTTCGTTCAAGCTGCACCTCAGCATCTGCTGGGGTACCTGGGCTGGCTCAAACCACAGGTACCAGCACTGTGTTTTTGGAAATCCTGCTGCTCTGCCTGTGCAGGGCTGTGCTGCTGTTTTTATTCCAGCCGTGCCTGTGATGTGCTGGGTCCAGGTTTAGGGATGTGCATTAAAAAACCCCAAAGAGGAGGTGTAATGTAGAAACACATTCCCATCAAAGCCTTGCTGCGTCTCCACGGGAGGCTGGAATGTTTTAATTCATTTGTGAACAGAGAAATTGGATGTGGGGGGAGCCCGGGGATTCCTGAGTGTGGCAGAGGCACTTTAGGAGAAAGCAGCGGGGTTTGAGGAGAGGGATGAGGGACAAGGCTCATCCTGACAAAGCTCTGGTGGCTGTAAGGAATTCTGGAGTGGTCCCTGGCAGGAGCAGCTCGTCCTTGCCTGTCTTCAGGACGGGAAAAGACAATTTTACATGTGCTGCTGATAAACTTTGAGCCTCTCTGCTATCGCTTTATGCACGTCAGGATTTGTCAGGGTAGGAAAAAAAAGCAGATTATGGCAGATATTGCAGAGCCAGGGGCTCCCCACTGTGGCTTTGGGATCAGCCCTGGGTGGGCACAGAACAGCTGGGAAAGGGTTTTTTTGGCTGCCCTGTGCAGGTGAGGCTGAAAATGCCCCCAGTGCAGGCAGAAAATGCTGTTTGTGCTTCAGACTGGGGCCTGCCTGACACAAATTGGGAGGAACCTCTCCTGAATTTCCAGGTGCTGAGCAAAATGAGCTTCCTTTACTTGGTGGAACCTTTTGGTAGGTGGTGCCTGTCCTCAGGGCCGAGATGTTGGTGGCTCCACAGACCTGGCAGAGCATCTGGAGCCAACAAAAGTGCTAAATACACAAAAACCTCCCTTCTTCCTGGGAGAATCCATGGCAGGAAGCTTCATCAATGCACAGAACCCCCAAACAGCCTGAAGATTCCTTTAGTGGAAAAATTCCAGCTAATGCAACAGTAGATTCAACCCAGAAAACGGGAACTAAATCCATCCATGGGAATTAACTGAGAGGATCTGAGGTAACTTAATTATTTACCTAATTCTGAGCTTTGGATGTACCTGGGGGCTCTCATTGTTTCCCCATAAGCCAAGAGCAGCTCGGAGCCTGCGTAGAATTTACTTTTAGACGGAGTGAAACAAGAATAAATAGAGCAACAGAAGTGAAATCTTTATTTAGAGCAGGTGTGCTGGGCTCCTCTGTGCCACGCCACATTAATCCAGCCTGCAGCCACCACAGCTGCCCTGCCAGAGCTGGAAACCTGGGGAACACAGAGGGGCAGCAGCAGGAAGGGATTGCCCATTGGAAATTCACCCTGGGTTTGGCTCTTTAGATGCAGTTTTCGTTTTAAAAAGGATTGCAAAAGCAGTTTCAGGCTGCTTCAAAGTAGTGGAAATGTGCTTTTCTGTGTCCTGGAGGAGGGTGGGGAGAGGATGTTCAGGCAGCTGGTCCTGTATGGCGCAGTGTTGTTTTAATTTTTTTCAGCCTTCTGATGTTTGTATTTTTGCGGTGGAGTTTTTTTACAGATTTTTATGTAAACAAAGTGATGTTATGACAATTGGTTTTTTTATTTATCATTTTTTTTCTTGAGGAGATACAATTGATAGACTTTTAGTTTGACCAGTGGGATTGGAGAGGTAGCAACTTTATTCTCCAATCTATGGTCATGGTCTAAAATCTATTAAATGTGGAGTACAAAATGCTGAAATCCTCAGGTGCTGCTGGGGAGGGAAGCAGGACCAGTGGTGCTGGAAGGGAAAAAGCAGGGGAGGGAGTGGGGCTGATCTCTTCTGGTGGTGACCAAAACTCCTGGCCAAATTCCTGTTGAAACCTGATGAACACAGCTCACTTCCTTTAAGATTCTCTGTTAAGGTATTTTAGGAACATTTTCTTGTTCCAAGCTCTATTCAAGCAAAAATTCTGCTCTGGGAAGAGGAGGGCTTTTATAGCTTTGGGGTTTTTTTGTCAATGTCTGAGCTGGTCAGTAAAAAAAAAAAATCCCTTTATTTCTCTGTTGTATTTTATTCCTCTGTTGCATATTATTCCTCACCTTCCAGCTCATGGGATGGGGTTTGTTTCCTAAAAAGCAAAGATGCAGAAAGGGCTTGTGGCTCCTGTGTTGGGATGAGTAATTAGAGTTGTGACTGACAGTGAAAACCAGGAGGTTTTTTGGAAACACAAAGGGTTGGAAAAGCTTTCCTGCCTCAGCAGGGAAGAGGAGGGGCATTGGAGAAGGGGTGAGCTTTGTTTACAGTCTCCTGAGCAAAGGTGAGAGATCTGAGCAGTGAAAAGTTCGGCACTGATAGACTTGTTAAAAGTTGCCCTTGACTGCTTACAGGCATCAGTTCAATTTAAATGTAATAAAAACCTAAAAAGGAAAATTAAGATGCGGAAAGCAGTTGAAAAGCCTGTCTGAAGACATCTGCAAAATGGTTTTATTCCCAGCAAATATAGGAAAACTGTTTGGGTTTTTTATTGTCAAACAATAATTGTGCCTCCATTTATAAAACAGCTTTTACAACCAAATCTCTTTCATAGATTGCTTCCAAAACAACGCAGAAGTTGATTTATTTTTAAACCCTGTGCCCATAACCCTCTTCTCTGTGGTGAGGGAGCATCTCCACGGTGGCAGGGAGATGAGGCTGTGAAGGAATTGGGGGTTTTGGCTGGGGCAGAGCAGGGCAGGGACCCCTTCAGCCCCTTTCCCTCGTGCTGAGCCCTGCCCTGGACCCAGGAGCTGGGTTAAGGGTGAGGGAGGGTTCTTCTGCTCAGGGCACTTCATCTCACCAGGGTGTTTTTCTTTTCCTCCACCCAATCCCTCCCCAGCTCTTCCCAGTCCTTTTCCCTGTCCAGCTTTGTCCAGGTCCCAGTAGAAGTGCTCCCTGTGGTCTCAGCTCTCTTCTGTGACCATTTTAGCAGAGACAGAGCTGTGCATTGCACTTCAGTTCCCAGCCAGGCCTGAAAATGAACAGATCTGCTTGCAATAAATACAAAACTAGAAGTGCCTGTTTCCCATATCCTCTAAAAATCCCACTGCTGTCTCCAGAGAGCAAGGGATGCCTGTGGCACACAGACCCACAGACCTGTCAGACCTCTGGATCTGGGGAAGATTTTGACAGGTTGTTCAGTGTAACCAACAGATTATTGGTATGGAGGTGTAGGAGCTCTCTCAGCTGTGCAAACCCCTTTAGATTCAGCTGGAGATGTGAGGCCCCAGGCAGAGCTGTGCACAATTTATGGGATTTTCTGTGAGGGGTGAAATGGCCACTGCTCTAATGATCTGCATTTCTCTGTCCTCCTCTGATGGCAGCTGTGAAATGAGGAGGTTTTGACCCGTTTGTTTGGCTGTGTCTGATGTCAGGAAGGCAGAAACAACGCCAGAACCAAAACTCAGAAGCCCCAAGAATCCTCACTTGGGCTTTGTGCTTAGAAGGCAGGAACTGAATCTTTCCCTGGGTGAGGAACTTGAAACCTACAGCCAATTAATAACTGCTGTAAAATAGTGCTTTAGTCTGGAAATGCTGACAGAGAATTTAGTGCACCTTATGGAGGGCAGAGGGGGTCACAGATTAATTAATTAAGTTTTGGAAAGTCTGTAATCCTTGGACAAAGGGGTCTGTAAATGTAATATGCAACAGCTATTACTGCAAGCTCCTATGGTTTCAGATGGGCTGGGGACATGAGGTGCCTTTAAAAGAGAATCCCTGAGGTGACCAGGCCAGGTTGGNAGAGCCGGAGCACGGAGGGACCACGGGGAGCTGCAGCATCCTTGGCAGCTTTTGGGGCCTGTGAGAGCCACAGGGACAGGAACATTGCAGGGTGGCCGCTCTCCTGAGATCNGGTCCCTTCCAACCCAAATCTTTGCATGATCCTTCAGCAAGGAGAGCCTGGCTCACACTGTGGTCAAGCAGGAGGCTCAAAGGCCTCTGTGTTCTGGGGTGTGTTTGAGATTTGGGCTTCTCAGACTACTTTGGGCTGCCTGGGGTGATCAGGCACCTGCAGCTCTTGGTGTGTGTCTGTATCCAAATGAGTTTTGGTGACTGCAGGGAGCACAGCCCCATGGCCCCTGCCCCAGGGCAGCAGCTGTGATGACCCCTTTAGTACAGGTAGTGGGCATTGGCACAGAATTGTAAATAAGATACACATAATTTTCTGTATAAGAGGTAGCAACGTCCCATCGTGGGGGGAGTCGTCCTGTGCCTGAGCTGCTGTGAACATCTCGGCCGGGCACAGAGAAAATTGTAAGGTAAGAATTAATAAACAATGCGAGAAACCCAGAAACAACAAGACCTTGAGACTCTGTTTCATTCTCACACCAGGCCAAAGCCTTCAGAGAGCAAAAAAGACTCCCTCAAACCACCCGAACCACCACCTGAAATCTGGGGTGAAAGAAAACCTAAACCCAAGATACAACAGCACCACCAGCGTGGCGGCCTGGCTGTCCTGCCTGGCTCTGAGCATGACCTGCTTCACTCGGGATCCTCCCTCAGAGCCGGAGCACGGAGGGACCACAGGGAGCTGGAGCATCCTCGGCAGCTTTTGGGGCCTGGGAGAGCCACAGGGACAGGAACACTGCAGGGTGGCCGCTCTGCTGAGATGCCAGTGCCACTCTGAGGTGCCCGTGGATGGCTTGGAGAGCAGTGGGAGGTGGCAGAGCTCCTCAGAGACCCTGGCTGGGGCCAGGCAGCAGCATATGGGCCTCGCATGCTTGGCTTGGCCCTGTCTGCTCCTGGAGTAATTGCTCATCTGGCTGGGAGCCATTCCAGTTCAGATGTAGGAAAAGGAGCTGCTGGTGACACTTCCCAGGTTTTCGGTCCTTTCCCTCCTCCCCCAGCCACCTCCTCGCTGTCCTAATTAAATTTAATATTAAAGTAAAACATTAAAGACATTATCGCAGAGCTTTCATCTGACACACATAAGCCTCTTCCTAATTTGTTAGGTCATTAGCGAGGCAGAATGAATCGAAGGGAGCGTGTGGAGGCTCCCGGGGTGGCGAGTCAGCGTTTTGAGAATGGGGAGGTGGGATTTGGGGTGAGCACGTGCTGGGCTGGGCGGGCTCGGCACTGAACAAACCCGGCACTGAACATCGCCCAGAGCGCTGCCAGAGGGGGCTGTGGGACCCGAGTGTGCTCCAGGGCTCTCCTCTCCTCTCCTCTCCTCTCCTCTCCTC
>VXBB01008833.1:10604-23960 GCA_013399915.1 Illadopsis cleaveri | reverse complement strand
CCTCTCGATTTGATTCCTGCCGTGGGTAACAGACCAAAAAGAGACAGGGTTGCTGAGTGCTGGGAGGGAACATCAGCATCCCTGCAGCCAGAACAGTTCCCAGGAATTGCAAACCAATCAATTCGGGCTTCAGTTACAAGATCAGCTCCTGCTGTGCAGGTTGGGCTGGCCTGAGGGATGTTTGGACTTAAATTCTGGAGCAGAAGCTCAGATGCAGTGATATGAGTTCACTGGAGCTTGAAACAGGCTGGGACCAGGAGGTTTGGGAGGGGCTAAAAGATTTATTCTTCATTTTCATGGGTTCGTCTTTGCATCTCAAAATCCAGATGAAACCTTGAGCTTTTACACTGACCAGGGTAATTCTTCAGCCTTGAATTTCAGGTGAAGATCGATGGAACTGAGCTGAGATGTTCCCAGGGCAGCAGTGAATCTCACACAAGCTGTTTAGTAAAGAAACACTGAATTGTTTCTGGGCTGAATCTTTGTTCTGTTGGCTCCACCTCCTCTCCTGGGAAACCTTGGCCACTCGACCCACATTGTCAGTCCAGGGAAGGATCTCCAGGACCTTTCCAGGTTCTTTGATGAACATTTTCTCAGAAGGCACAAACTGGAGCAGCAGTTTTGCATTTGCTTGATGAATCTTCTCCCCAGCACTACGCTCAATGCTTGGATGAATGAGTTATTTAAGTGTATTTGAAGGTTATGACAGACACCTGTAAACAGACAGATATTGATAAAAATGTCATTTGGAGGCAGATCTGTGCTTTTCTTGCAATCCAATTACTCTGGATGGCGAGGAGCCCAGAGCTCCCAGTGCTGTGCATTAACCCAGAGTGTGATGGATGAGCAGGGCCTGATTCACCTCTGGCTCTGGTGTGACTCCAGGAGTTACAGAATCACAGAATCTCAGAATTCACAGAATCTCAGAATTCACAGAATCACTGGGTTGGAAGAGACCTCCAAGATCATGGAGTCCAACCCAGCCCCAACATCTCAATTAAACCATGGCACCAAGTGCCACATCGAATCTTTTTTTAAACACATCCAGGGATGGTGACTCCACCACTTCCCTGGGCAGACCATTCCAGTACTTCATCAAAAACTTCTTCCTAATATCCAACTTATATTTCCCTTGGAGTTGATGGAGTTATGTGTAACTCACTGCAGAGCCAAAGGGGAATGACTCCAGGTGTGTTTCTTGTGGACCTTGTGTCAGCTGCAGGTGCTGAAGGATCCAGCCTGAGCTGCTCCTGAAATTACCCAGCTGGAAGTCTGGCTCCAAAAAAGTTCCCCTTGGAATATTCCTTGGGATTTGCTGCCCTGTAAGTCGTGCAGGGAGGAGTTCCTGTGGCTGCCCCATCCCTGGAAGTGTCCAAGGCCAGGTTGGAACAAATTGGGACAGTGGAAGGTGTCGCTGCCCATGGCAGGGGGTGGAATGGGATGAGCTGGAACTTCCAACCCAATCCCACAATTTTAGGATTCTTTACTCGTGGCTTCATCTGGGTGCTGGTGAATGCAAACACAGCCAGATGTGGCCATTAAAAATGGATTTCTTTTACCTAGCAGCTCTCCAGGAGCTCCTCAGAGCTTGTAAGTGGGAATGTTTTTGGCTGGGATGTGAATTGTTCCCGATGGCTCCGGTGTTGGACTCACAGGAAACACTGACACAGCTTTTAATGGGAAACAGATGCTGCAAGTCCATCAGGCCACGGATGTTCTTGACCTTTTGGTTTCCTCAGAGGAACTTCTCCCTTTTGTTATCTTCTTCTAAGCCGGAGAATAATGGAGTGTGGATGGAAGTGGTTCTGCTGTGCAATTCTCTGCTAGGGCTGGAGTCCAGAGCTGCCTGCAATGCAATGATTATTTGGTGGCAGTGTGAGCATTCAGAGAAGTGAAAACAAAAAGGCAAGGTTAATGGAAGTTGCATTTCATCTGGATTGCTCTTATTTCCTGTTTTATAAGCTCGTGCTCCATGCAGGTGCTTGGCTTATATCTTCATGCTGTCAATAAAGCCAACGTGTTTGAGCAGACAGGATTAATGCAGATTTTAAGGGCTATATTTAGAAGTAATTTAGCTATCATCAGTCAGAAGGGTGGGGAGAGATCTGATGGTTATTCATACTGATTGAATATTCTATTGATAGAGATACTTATTAACCCTAACCATGTCTTTCCAGCGTGTTTTCAGGTCTTGGGCAAGGAAAAAAAAACTGAATTTTTTTTTTTTTTTTTTCAATTTGAGAGAGAGGCAGAATTGAAGTGTTGGGATGGGCTTGGAGGGAAGCACAGGCTGGGGAGTGGGACCTTAAATGGCACCCCTGGATCTGGGTGGTGGCAGTGGGACAGTGAGGTGACAGGCAGGAATGCTGCAGCTGGGAGGGGCTGCCTGATGGGTTTGATGGCACAGCTGTTCAGGGTGTTTGGAATTTGGGGAGATGTTTGAACTTTTGTTCCTGATTGAGCAGTGAATGGACAAGCTCAGAGCAAACCTTGTCCTGTTTTTTCTTTTCATTTTTTATTATTTCCCCCCCTGGGGTGTGAGANGGTGTCCAGGGAAGGGCTGGATGTGACACTCAGTGCCCTGGGCGGGGGACAAGGTGGGGATGGGTGACAGGCTGGATTTGGTGACCTTGGAGGGCTTTTCCAGCCTCACTGATCCTGTGACTCTTGAGTCCAGTGAAGAAACAAGTGTTGGGCACTCACTGCAATTCCAACTGTGTTCCCAAAGCCTCTGCCCTGCACTCTTGCTGTGTTTCCTGAGCAGAGATTTCATTTCAGATAGTGCAGCCACTGCTCAGTGCTTCCAGGAGCATTTATAAAAGGGAATTACCAGAAATAATCACATACAGAGTTAGGGAAAAAAGGGGAAGATTAATTACAAAGCTGTAATTCATCTGCAGATACGAACAGTGAGGAAAGTTGGAGGAGTTCAGCAGAGGTGAGGTGCCCTCAGGGTGGCCATGCCTGGAATTTGGGCTGTGCTGAGCTTCCCAGGAAGAAGGAGGGAAACTGAGGCACTGAGATGGAAAATCGCTGGTGTTTGTTATCCAGAAAATCAGATGGGAATGGGATCTGAAAGCCCTGACTCTGCTCCTCACCGTGGGCAGGGGACAGAAATTCCTTTTCGTTACGCTGAGTGTTTTCTGCTGCAGAATTTGTAAAAGTTGCCCAGGAAATCAGTGGCACTGCTGAGAAATGACTCTATCTCCAGTCTGCTGAGCAGCTCGAGGTGGTTTTATGGAGGGAGGAGGGTCTGGAGGTGATGGGAGGCTGCACAAAGCTGTTCCTGCCAGGCCAGGGGTTTTGGGTTTATTACCACCAGTGTAGGGGAGGGCTGATTCCTACAACTAATTGCCTTTTTTTTCCTGAAGATGCAAGCAGTTGATAATGGCAGTAATTAACACCATCGAAACAAGGTCAAACCCAAGAACATTACCCACTAAAAGTCACTTTCCCGAAAGTCATGGCAAATTCATTGCCTTGGAGTAGCTTTAAAAAAAAAGAAGAAGAAGAAGAAGAAAAAAAAAAAGGAGGCAACTGATGATGAGCTGTTTGAATTATGTAAATGCTCAGGTATCCATGGGGTTTGACCTTTTTGCAGATGTAATTTAGCATTCAAGACACTGTCATCTGGCTGCCAAAGTCAAATTAGATGCTTGCTACTGCAATTGATAGCTGATAGCAGATCTCCTTCCAGAACAGGCAGTCCAGAGAGGCAGGGAAGGCAGGGCTGTGTTTGCTGCAGGGCTGGGGAGCTGCATTCTTAAATATAAAGTGGTGGAAGGGTTCTGGATGCAGTTCAGGTGAGTGGTGTGCTCTTATCGAAACACTCACCTCGCCCCTGAGGTTATTACACCCCACTGGCAGCATCCACAGCCCTGGGAGGTGGCTCAGGAGCTCTCCAGATTGTTTTGGGCTTGCTTTTCCCACTGGGATGGCTCGTGGCCACATGGAATGAGGGACACTGGTCCCCATTTCCCAGCAGTGTGCCCTGGTGGCCAAGAAGGCCAATGGCTCCTGGCCTGGATCAGGAATGGCGTGGCCAGCAGGAGCAGGGAGGTCATTCTGCCCCTGGGCTCAGCACTGGTGAGGCCACACCTCGAGTACTGTGTCCAGCTCTGGCCCCTCAGTTTAGGAAGGACATTGAGTGCTGTGTCCAGCTCTGGGTGTCTCAGTTTAGGTTGGACATTGAGTGCTGTGTCCAGCTCTGGCCCCTCAGTTTAGGAAGGACATTGAAACACTTGAGCACATCCAGAGGAGGCCACGAGGCTGGTGAGGGGCTGGGAACACAAACCCTGTGAGGAACAACTGAGGGAGCTGGGGATGTTCAGCCTGGAGAAAAGGAGACTCAGGGGTGACCTCATCACTCTCTATGACTCCCTGAAGGGTGGCTGTGCTCAGGTGGGGTTGGTCTCTTTCTCCAGGCAGCTCTGACAGAATGAGAGGACATAGCCTCAAGCTGAGCTGAGGGAAACACAGGTTGGATATTAGGAAAAGGTTTTTACAGAAAGTGTGATAAAGTACTGGAATGATCTGCCTGGGGAGGTGGTGGAGTCACCATCCCTGATGTGTTTAAAGCAGACTGGATGTGGCACTGGGTGCCAGGGTTTAGTTGAGGTGTTAGGGTTGGGTTGGACTCACCATCCCTGGATGTGTCCAAGGTTGGAGCAAGCTGGGATAGTGGAAGTGTCCCTGCCCATGGCAGGGGGTGGAATGGGATTATCCTTGAACTCCCTCCCACCCCAGTCCAGTCTGTGAGTGGAAATGCACTCACTGCTGTTTGTCACAGGCACACGAGGGCCCACCAAGGTGCAGCTCTTCAGGGCAGTTTTGGTGGTTCCTGGAGCCTGTGCCAGGCAGCAAATCCCTGGGAAAGGGCAGGAATGGAAGCTGAGGCTCTGTGTGTCCCTGGGCTGGGCTGGCAGGGCCCTGGTTGTGTTTTACCCCAGTAATTCCCCTGGAGTTGCTCTGTGTTTCCACAGGAGCAAACAAGAGCTGACCTGGCTCCACATCCCTGGAATAACTCTGGATCTGCTGCAGGTTCTCATTGTTCCAGTGCTTCCCACCCTCGTGCCTTCACCTTTTGCTGCTCCAAACAGAGAATTTGGTGGGTGGGATTTCTCCCACCAACTCCTTTTCCCTTTTCTGCAGGGTTGTTTTGGGGTGGGGGCTGCTCTGGCCCCACTTTTTCCCAGTTGTGTTGCTGTGCTGTGACTCTGGGTGCGAGCCCTTCCCTGGCTGCAGCTGTGCTGCTGCTGCTGTTTCACGGTTCACTTCCAATGCAGGGTTTGCATTTCATGCTTCATTATTTTTTTTTTCCTCCCCGTTGCGTGGCCATTTGTAAACTGAAGGTGAATTGCACGATGTGTTCCTGCCAGGCATGCAGAGGGCACGGATGCTGAGGGGAATCTGGAATATTTCCACTCATGGATGATGTTTTTGCATGGCTTTTATCACTCCAGTCCTGGCACTTCCTGCAGTCCCCGTGCCCTGCTCCAGGATCTCTGGGTGGATGTTTTAGTGGAGGGATTTTCCCCCAGGGAAAGGATTCTGCCCAGCCCTGCTGTTGGATCAGGGGAGGGAAAGGAGCATCTTGGCTGTCCTGGAGTTGGAGGTGCTTGTCCTGGCTAATGCCAACCCTGATGGGGAATTCCCGTTTGGAATCCTGGAATGGTTTGGGTGGGAAGGACCTTAAAACTCATCCAGTTCCATGGGCAGGGACACTTCCACTATCCCAGGGTGCTCTAGCCTGGCCTTGGACACTTCCAGGGATCCAGGGGCAGCCACAGCTTCTCTGGGAAATTCATTTCAACCCCTCCCCACCTTCACAGAGAAGAATTCCTTCCCAATATCCAATCTGAACCCACTCTTAGTTGGAAAATCTGCCTGGTTTTTTGCATTTTTCTCTCTGTAGCAGCTGCTGAGGCCCCCCGCACCTTTCCAGCTGACTCTTAAGTAGGATCCTACAATAATCATCAATATTTAACTAATAAAAAAAGGGACATTCATGTTAGGGAAGTGTTTTAAACCAGCCAGGTTTTAATGTGTAAACTATTTCCACTTTTCACACGTTCTGATGAGTGTTTCCCATCCATTATGGATTTAAAGACTCATGTTCCTGCCTCTTTTCCACCCCTCTCCCTCAGAGATTTATTACGAAGTGAGCTGGATCTCAAACACTTCCTCCAGTTGAACTGAAGTGGTGCCTCCACTTTTAAAAGGAAAATGTAGAGGGAGGGGATTCAATTGTGTGCAGAGGAGGAGTTTATTGATTCAGTATTTTCCCCTCCGTATTTTGGAAGCTGAAGTCAAAACCAGTCACTGAGATAGAAGTAAAAATGGGGGGGGAAATATATCAATTCCAAAAGATAATTTCTCCAAGATAGAACTCATGGAGCCTATGACACCTTTATAAGGCTGAGCTGGAACAGAGACTGGGCAGAACNCAGCACAGAACCTGAAATACATGAAAGATAAAACTTAAGGCATCACTGGAAGTCCCAGCCTGTGCAGTGGCAGCTGAGGCAGCACGCTGTGTTTGGGAGCTGGGACGTGTTGAACAACTGGGAACTGGGATCCCATTTCTGTGGGGTATTCCAGTGATACCATTTGATTCCCAGGCTGGAAATGCTTCAGGAGGAGCTGGGCTGGGTCAGAGTAACTCAGCTTTACCCCACTTGGTGCAGCTCTCCAGAGCTGGGCAGTGCTGCCGACACCAGCCTGGGCAGTGGGAGCTGGGACAGGCAGTGCTATCCCACGGATCCCAGTTCCCAGGCAGTTTTTCAGTGAAACCATTTGATTCCCAGGCTGGAAATCACAAAATCACAGAATTTCTAGGTTGGAAGATACCTTCAGGATCATCGAGTCCAACCCATGCTCCAACACCTCAACTAGATTACGGCACCGAGTGCCACATCCAGTCTTTTTTTAAACACGTCCAGGGATGGTGACTCCACCACCTCCCTGGGCAAACCATTCCAGTACTTTACCACTCTTTCTGTGGAAAACTTTTTCCTAATATCCAGCCTGTATTTCCCTTGACACAGCTTGAGGCTGTGTCCTCTTGTTCTGTCCGTTGCTGCCTGGCGAAAGAGACCAACCCCCACCTGAGCACAGCCACCCTTCCGGGAGTTATAGAGAGTGAAATGCTGCAGGAGGAGCTGGGCTGGCTCTGATTAACTCAGCTTTACCCCACTTTGTGCTCCAGAGTCTGAGTTCCCTTTTTGAGCATCCCAGGGATGAGCTCCCCGAAGGTGCCGAGATAAGGCGGATTCCTTGGACGGGATTAACTTGTCCTGACAAAAAGCCATTTCCCAGCCAGGCAGGGCTTGCTTTTACCCTGGAGCTGTGCCTGCACAGCACAGGCAGAATAATTTTTGCTCATTAAAAGCAAGCAGTTGATAGCAAAGCTGCCTCCCCGCCCTCAGCTGGGCTGCCCAGCACAGACACAAAGCGTTCACTGGAGGAAAACCCAACTGCACAGGAGTTTCTTCTCCCTGCCAGATCCAGACAATTAAGGCTGCTCCTATCTTGGCATCTGCACTATTATCTCCTCGTGTTTCTGTGTTTGGTGTTATCTCCTGGTGGTTGGAACCTTATTTATGGATAAAATAATTCTGTTTAAATGGAATATTTTTCTAGCCCTGTCAGTGGGGTCTGTGAGAAGGGGAATCCTGTGAAGGGGACAAAAAGGGTTTCCTGAATATATAGAGAGGTGCAGAGTCCAAAATTGCCACCACATGAGTTGATTTATATTATAACACCCCCATTTTGTCCCTGTTGCCCTCCTGGCTTTGTCTAGGAGTATCAGGCTCCACAAGCTGCATTTTGGATTAAAAGATCTCTTGCAATTGATCTCTTTCCTCCCCTATTTTTACAAGATGCTTCTCTCTGGGTGAATGGTCGGGCTTCAGCTTACAAAATATGGAGGGGAAAATACTAAAGTCAATAAACTCTTCATTTGCACACAATTTAATCCCCCTGTTGATAAGTGGCATCTTCAGAGAGCAAGGCAAGGAATGGCAGCAGCAGCAAGGAGTCATTTAAAAAGAAAAAGAAAAAAAAGCTCTCAGAAATGAGCTGCTATTTACAGGGCTCAGTGCAGTGGTTAATAGTCATTCATGAAATCACACAATAAAATCCAAGTGCACTGTCAGCTCTGTCACTGTGACATTGAGCTGTACAGGTAATGTACAGCAGCTTCACGTTACACCCCGTGACTTCATATTTTAGCTAAAATTAGGCTTTGTTTTCTCCTTTTAAACAGGTGATAAAATGCAGGCTGGAGCAGAGGAGAAAGAGGAGAAGGATTTCTTGAGCTGGAGAAATGAAATTAAGACTCTTTAACTATTCTGTTGCTCCAGCAGAAGCTTCTAGCCCAGTTTTGTGGTGTTTTGTACTGGTCTAGGCCATGTCTCTGTCAGTTTTTTCAGTAAATTCCACCAAAACTACCTCAAACTTGAGGTTCAGATGTGTTCTCCCACTGTAGGAAAGGCTCAGGGGTGTGGAACTCCTGTTTGCCCCCAGTTTTTGTGGGATTATAGAAGTTTCACCCATGAATCCACTGTCATCCCTTGGCCCTGACCCCTGAAATGTTCATTTAATAAATGGGTGCTGGCACAGGGAGCTGAGGAGCTGCTGGTGAAAGAGCTGAGTAAGTGCTGAGGATGCTGAGAGCAGTGGCTGAGGAGAAAATGGCTCTGTCAGGCTTTGCTGGGCTCACTTGTCCCAGGTTTTGGGCAAACAGCACTGTCAGGAAGTTGGAATCATGGAAAATCTTGGCTTGGAAGGGATCCACACAGGTCATGGACATCTGAATTCTGTTCATTTAATCTCACATCCCATGTGAATATTTGAGAATATGTGGCCAGCACATGGCCTGTGGTTCTGAATGGTGATTCCATGGCATGTAGTTTCTGCTGTTGTTTTCTGTCTTTCTCTCAAAATCCTTCTAATTGTGTGCTTTGCACTTGCAGAAAAAAGTGCCAAAATTTGGTTCATGTCCAACTCCACACTTGGACCCAAAATGAACTGCTTGGTCCCAGTGCAGGGATCTTGATCCCAAACTCTCCTCACTTCATGGGTGCATGATTTCCACTTCGTGGTGCTCCTGGAATTCTCAGTCCACTCTGATTTGTACAGGCTATCACAGTTTGTTCTTTCTTGCCATAATGTGTTTATTTTCTCTTCCTTCCAGCAGATGTTAAGCAATTAGAGAACATGGCAGAGCAACATATTTATACAAATGAAAGGAAGTGAGGAATAAATGCTGTGGGAATGTTGTGCTTCCTGATAAGATTAATTCAGGAGTGCACAAATGGAGAAGGAGAGCCCCAGCAGCACATTTGTCAGGGCCTGGTAACGTGCAAAATACCAAATTAACAGGGGGGGGATAATTACAGCCACACCCCACAGCTCTAATTTCGAATCCATTGGAGAAGAATGAGTGGGTGCCAAATTGTGCAGAATGTTTAGAACCAGGTGGTGAGAGGGGTGGGTCTGTTTCCAGGCTCCTTTAGGGAATTCTGTACTGAGCAGGATGGTGGGATGAGCCCTTCAGCCTCCTGCTCAGGCTGTGACATGCTCTGCCATGGAAAAAAATGGGAAAATGGCAGGAAATTTCCCTATCCCTGAGCTGTGCCAGTGTCTGAAGATGTGCAGAGAGCTGCAATGGCCAGGATTAAAAGTACTCCTTCCTCACTTTTTTGGGATCCCTGTCAGATCCTTCAGAACCTGGCAGCCAGCTTGGAGCAGTTTGTCATGGATGCAAGAAGCTGCTCTCAAAATCTTGTGTTATGAGCCAGGAGGTTGGAACTGGAGCTGGGAGTGAGCTTTTAACTAATGTTCATCTGCTTCAGCGTGAACAAATGAACTGGAGAAAATAAGAATTTGCTCTGATAGCACCAAATTCTGCGTGAAAATGGGCTTTGAATTAGAACTCCAGGAGCAGTGGGAGGTGGGCAAACCACTGAACTCTTAATCCCCAGCCCATTTGTCTGTAAGAAAATATAATCTTGTTTAAATTTAAAGAAAACAAAACAAACCAACAAACAAAACAACCATGACACCAAAACCAACCATGCCAAGGCAGTGTTGGCCAATTAACTGGAATTTTTTGGTAAATGTTTTTGTGGGAGAATGTCTGTTTTAGGGACTGTTCCATGAACAGGAAAATGCACAAAGAAGGCAGGAGTTGGGTTGAAGTTGGATTTAAGGATCCCTGTGCAGGGACAGGATTTGCTGGCAGTGAACATTTGGAAGGGGATGCCTGGATCTCCTTTTTGCTCAGCCAGGAATCACTGAATGTGCACTAAAGCATCCAGGGAGGCTTTGCCCAGGGCGGGCTCAGCTCCACCTCTGCCAGCTGTGTGCCAGATGTTCCTGGCTCTGCCTTGGGCTGGGGAATGGACTGGGTGACCTTTGAAGCTTCCTTCCCTCTCTCCCTGCACTCTGAGTGTGCCTGAGTGCTCCCCACATCCTGCCAGGAGCGCCAGGAGAGCTCAGTGGGAAGGGCTGGGATGGATTTGGATGCTTTCTGCTCTTCATCCCTCAGCTGGATGCTTCCCTCCCCCCAGGAGATGCTGCCTGCCCAGGGGGAGGGTGTGTTCAATAAGACATCCCTGCCCAGCTCTGCTTTTCTCTAGGAAAGATGTGTCACTAGATGGACACAAAAACCCACACTCACCCATCAGGTTGAGAAGCGAGAAAAGAAGAAGCAGTTCATTTGGGTTTAAATAGGGTTTGGACTTTGACCAGAGATTGGGGGACGAGGTTGACACCTTTCTGACCTCACTGGTCAAACCAGAAGTCCATCAATTTGTCCTTCCCCCTGGAAAGGAATGTATTATTTACAAAACATCAGTTTTTGTTTCTGTTACAAGCGCGAGAACTCCAGTACAGGAATGTAAAAACATCAGAAGGCTGAAAAATCAGAGCGACAAAGATGAGCAAGGGCAAGTTTCAGAAGAGGAGATAAAATTCCCCAAAACCTTGGATGTGTTCTGAAGTGCGCTGCTCGTGCTCCTGGTTGTGTCAGATGGATTTCCCTGTTCAGCAGCACTGACACCCCCCTGCATCTGCAGCTGGATTGATAAACCCAGGCTCCATGGAAGCTGCTCCCTGCACGAGATCCTGGTAGTACAAGGTGTTATCCGTGTCTGGCCCTGCACGCCGCTGCTGGGAGGGCAATATTTAAAGCACAGCTGAGAGGCTGCAGGAGTTTTAAGATGCAGGAACTGGCTCCTGCCTCATCAACATAAATGAGCCATCTCCAACGTGCCAGCCTGGCTGCCTGGAGCAGTTGGAAGTGTCAGTCCTGAAGGCTCTGGGTTCACAATTTCGTGTTTGCTTGTTATGCCAGACACAGCACATCCTGAATCACGGCACAACGGGCCCCGGAGCCTTCCTGGGAGTCTGGTTCCCAGAGGAAAGGGATCCAGTTGAGCAGCACTGTTTGGGTGGTTTCTCTGAAAGGTTTCCATGCAGATGATGTGGCTGGGATTTGCAGGCAGCAGGAGCTGGGGTGGGTGGGCTTCTGAATCACAGCAAAGGCTTGGAGATGGAGAGGAAGGAGGAGGTGAGAGAATAATGAAAACCAGGAGAGTGTTGGGTTGGGCTGGGGCTGTAGGGAGGGATAATTTGTAGAATCAGGGAATGGTTTGAGTTTGAAGGGACATAAAGATCATCCAGCCATGGACAGGGACACTTTCCACTGTCCCAGGCTGCTCCAAGTCCTGCCCAAGCTGCCCTTGGACACTTCCAGGGATGGGGCAGCCACAGCTGCTCTGGGCACCCTGTGCTGAGGCCTGCCCACCCTGACAGGGAACAATTCCTTCCCTTATCTCATCCAGTCTGACCAGAGCTGATCCCCAAACACACCTCCTGGCTCTCACATCAACTGCACCTTGGTGGAGAGCAGATTTTTTGGCCATTTTCCTCCTCTCCTTCAGCCACCTCAGGCTGTGCCTTGCTCCCTGGGCAGCCCAAAATCCGATGCTGTGGCAACATCCTTCAGATTTGGGTCCCACAGTGGTCCAGCCCCTGGGGGTGCTGCTGGAGCATCCTCAGAGCTTTCCCCCTCAAAGGCAGACCTCGTGTGTTTGCTGTTCTTCCTCAGCTTTGGAGCGCTCGTGCTTTTAAAGCTCAGGGACCATTTTTCATCCTGGAACCGTTTCCCCCTCCTCTCCTGTGGGCTCTGAGCTGCTGTAATCTCACACGTTAGCAAAAGAATCAACTTTTTAGCCTGGAATAATTGTATTCTCTATCAGTGACAGAATCTATTTGGGTTTTTTTTCCCCCTCTCCCCCTTCCTTTAAGTGGCAATTTTACATGGTAGAAAACTTTTTAATTCTCTTCTGCAAGCTACATATAAAATACAACAGATAGGCAAAAATGGATTATTAAAGCTATCTATTTTTCTTGGCATTCCTGTAATTTAATAAACTGTATGAGTTCTACTTGTGCAGCTCATGACATCACCAGAATAAACCCCATCCTTTGATTAATAGCTGTTCAATCAATCCCCCTCCCCATGTTATCTCCAGTTTCATGGGAGCCAAGCACATTCTGGCAAAGTTTGGGTTGGGGAGCTGGACTGAACAACTTTGGGGAAACTGCAGTGGTGGCAACACCAGCTGGGGGAGATTTTGAGAGGAAATGGAGATAAATGTTGTTAAATGCCTGTGGGGGAAGGTGTTTCTGTCTCCAAAATATTGCAACTCTGGGCGGCTGCACCTCCTCCAAATGGCTGCTGCATCCTCCAGCTTATTCTGGCTTTGCTGGAGCACCAAGGGTTGGATTTTTACCCAGGAGGGGGAAGACTTTCCCCACAATTCATGAGAATTTTGTAGATTTATCAGCAGGGCAGATCAAGGGCAGTTTAAAAGGGAAAAAGAGATGTTGAAAGGCACAAACTGCACTGGTTTCCATCCTGAAGTTGATGCTGTAAAAAAAGATTGGATGTGGCACTCGGTGCCAGGGTTTAGTTGAGGTGTTGGGGCTGGGTTGGACTCGATGATCTTGGAGGTCTCTCCAGCCGGGTGATTCTGTGATTCTTGTCCAGCCTGTGCTGCAGGGTGACACTCCAAGCTGGTGTAACAGGTGAATTTTAACATCCACAGCTGGTCTGGGCTTTAGTTTTGGTTGGTTGGGTGCCTGAGGAGGATCTGCTGTGCAGCCACCACGGGGCTTGCACGTCCCTTCCCTTCAGAGATTTGGGTGAAGCTGCCTCCTAAAATTTCTGTGGGGGAATAAAGCCAGGGTTGCCCTATTTATAAAAGAGAGTTGGGTCGAAGCAAATGCAGGTCCAACCAGTTTGGTCACCACTACATTTCTCCTTTATTACGTCTAAAATGGCAG
>VXBB01008831.1:88597-140816 GCA_013399915.1 Illadopsis cleaveri | reverse complement strand
AAAAATAAAAATTAAAAAAAAAAAAATTGAGTTTATAAAACTTACCAAATGTAGTTTCTAAGGATGCTATACTGAGACAATTCTGATGAACAACAACACCACACAAGATCAGCTTTCTGCAGATGTTCTCTGAAACTACAGACAAACCACAAATGAGGCTTTCCAAACTTCTTCATTGAATAAAGTACAGTGATTCTATGATCAATTTCTATGATTTAAGTCTAGCCAAATGCCCTTTTAAAGCAAAACAAATTTTGATTATTTATGCAAATAGAACAAATATTTTGAAAATGTGTTAACTTAATTGTTAAATAAAATCAGCCCCATATTAACCCCCAAAATTGTCAGTGTTGAATCATAGAGCATTTTAGGAAAATTAGAGAAAAAACCAGCACGTTCCCAATCTGGGCATTTCCCTATACTCAAATTCCATTAATTCTGCCTTTTTTTAGGCTTTGATTTTTGTTTGTCTGTGTTTTGAGAGGAACTTGCTGTCTGTTTTCAATGAGGATTCTGTTCAGGTATTTCAACACAGCTACTTTTGGTTTGCTGTATGACAGGAAAATGCTATTGGTCATCTTTTTTAATATGAATGAAAATACCTTTCTCAAAGCAGCTATGACTAAGTGCTCCTTGCTCGCCACTTCAAAGCAAGCTGGTCTTATGGAATATCCAGCTGCAAACACTTCTTCTGTTATGACCCCCAAACTGGCTGTTTCTATTTGCACAGAAGTACCTCTGTAGAATACAAGTGACTGAAACATACCTGACACTTCTGTAGAGCTGCCAGGTTGGGTGACCATGTCACCATGGTTGACCTGAATCAGATGTTTGGAGTCCCTCTGCAGGGATACTGCAAGAAGTGAGGAAAACCATTATTCTCCTGGTTAGAGATATATTTGAGGTTGTAGTTAAAGCTGAGAAACTTTGCATTGTTCCCAGGAAGCAGAAGACCCTGTCACAAAGCATTTAAAAAATAGTCTGTATCATTAGTTACCATCAAAAAACACAGTTTACCTTGTTAAAGATGCAATATTTTAACAGAAGAAAGATGCTAGAACTCACATGACTACTTGTTCCATGTGACATTTTTCAGTTTCATTAATATACTTCTTCTGAATATCCTGTCTGCTGACATTGTCCCTACTGATTTAAGGGAATCATTGCAGTAGTTGAAAAATAATGTTTCCCTATACATTGTTCTAAGACATACAGAACAGGTGGACGTTAGAGTAGAAAGCAAAATTCAAGAGACCAGCTGTACAAAACAATTTAACATGAAAATCACTTTAAAAATTATAAGTTATAGTCTTACAGCCTTCAATTTTTAGAAGTTTGGTTCATACTTTTTGTACTTTTGTGACTGTTACATAGAATGCTAAATATGATTTTTGCTGTTACTGAAAAAACCCCAACTGTAGGCTTCTTATTAAATTGTCACATTTTAAGGACTTTTGTGAAACCTTGGCATGTTTTTATTTGTTTTATGTATTTTTAACAACTGGCTAGTAGTCAAGTTACTACTATTATTGCTGATCCAACTGACTAGCTGAAGCTCTGTGAGTAGATTACATGCTGAAGACCTGACAAACCTAGGTAATGATTTTGAAACCAACAGCAGCCCTTTATATCAGCTGAAGTTGTGAAAGGCCAAAATACTTTTGAAATTCAGATGGGAATCAGTAAGAAGGAAGTAATCTGTGATGAAGAAACATAAAGCGAAAAAGATCCCAAGGTCCGGGAGGAAAGAGACAACACCAAGAGCTTTAAAATCCCTCTTTGCATAGAATATGTTATACAATTGAGTAGCTAGACATCCCACCATTTTCTCCCTTCAAAGAAAACTAATGCTGCTGACCACAGGAGTCTGGACAATGAAAATATGAGGCTAAAACAAAAGAAGAAGAGCAGAAAGACTGAAATTATTTGTATAAACATTTTAAGCATATTACTGACAAAACTTTTACGTATTGATCTGGGCCATGAGAATTGTAACTATATTACTTGATGCATTTTGATATGTTTGCCCAGTTTTTTACTAGACATATAGTAAATTCTTGCTAGTGCATATATATGCAAATATGTTATTTTCTTGTCTAAGGGATGCAAGATATTTTATTTCTGTGTAAAGGCTATCAGATATTTAAAAAGTCAGGCGTAAATATTTTTTAAAACTCTCTCTTTCATATTTGGGGATAATGCCTCAGTATTTTCACATAAATTTATTTCAGCAACAAAGTTACATCACTTAAAATATAAATATATATACAGGTTTATTAAATATGTTTCCTTTGACTTCCTTTTCTTCAGGAAGATACTCAGGCATCTCTTTGATCTAGGAATAAGCTGTGTGAAAATTTATAAATTACAGAAATATAAGATATTAATGTCTGCAGATGGATAGTGTACTTTGGAAGACTATCTCATTTTTTGGATATATGCCAAGTCATATGTGAAATAAGACTGCCAAATACATTGAGAAAAGACTGAGTGGTAGTTAAAGCAGCTGAAATCTGCCTGACGACTTGGATTTGATCTGCTACTTTATGATTTCTTGCATTCAATTTTCTTCTTTACTAACTTTTATAACACAATAATGGTAAAATTTTTAACTATTGAATTTGAATAACAAAACTTCCTAGTTTTCTGGGCTCTAATTGAAATCAGTAGGAGATTTAAAATGTGTAGTTAGTGGTATTAGGTTGGGGGAGGAGTGCACAGACACAAAATGAGAGTGTACTTTTCACTGTAATTTTACTGTATGTCATATTTAGGCTGTGAAATGGGAATAATTACATTATCTTATTTTGGTTAAGCTTAGTAAAAATTAAGTCATTATTCAAATGATAGATTTGCAGAAAAAAAAAAAATTGTATTCACAGCAGAGTAGAAATAGTTTATGTAAGTAAACCAAGAAGCATGAACCACCATGAGCAGAAAACAGTCTCTTTTTAGGCTGATATTGTTGGCTTTGTTGGCTCAGTGATTCAGGTGTAGGGTCACAGCACAGGAAAACTTGGCAACGGCTTGTGTAATGAGGGATTGTACCAGACTGAATTTGTGCTGCACAACTGACTGTCCTGGCCATGGCAGCTGGCGGCTCCCTGGGGCGAGGAAACAGCACCTGAAGGGGCCCTCCCAGGCAGCCGGGCTGGGCCTCACTGCCCAGCCTGTCCTGCTGTGGCCATCCAGGCACCTCAGCCTCATCCTCAGGCATCTTCCTGGGCCCAGCCAAGCCGGGGCTGGGCTGTGGACCCGTGGATAGCCCCAGTGCAGCAGTGGCCATGGCCAGCAGAGCCTGGCTGCAGCAGTGCAGGGACAGGGCCTCAGAGTGCTGAGAGTGGAGATATGGCCCTGGAGCCTGGGCAGACGGGGAGAGACATGAGGAGGCCGAGAGGGGTCCCAGGGTCTGATGGGCTCTGGCATGGAAGATGAGATTACATAAATGACATGCAACACATTTTATTTCTGATGTGAATGCTTGACTTATCAGACCATATTATTATGTTATTGTATCTGTGTCATAAACCTGTAATTTTTATTTCTAAAAAATGTTATGTGGACATCTTTGCTACTCTGCATTGAGGTACTTTTCATGGAAAGGAACCATGTCATCTCTCAGCTGCCCAGCTTCCTCTGTTCACTGAAATAATGTTAATAATACTAGGAAACTAATTTTTCTTTGTGATCTTTCCTGAATTCTGTCAACTTCATTGCTAATTTCTCTCTTCCTTACAAATTGCCTTGTCTTTTCTTTTTTTAAATCCTTGAAATATTAAGAAGGGCAGGTTAGGCTGTATGTAGTTCTTTGTCTTTACTATCAAAGTGTATTCAGATTTTTACCAGCAGTATATTATGTGTTTCATTTTCTGAGCCATTTTTGACAATGCATCCTTTCTTACACTCTACTCTGCCAGACCTTTATGTTCCCTATTTTTATGAAAATCATTCCATTTTCTCCTGTGTATCCTGTGTTTTCAACCTCCAGTTTCCTGAAATTTTAAATCTGCTTTCACATACCATATTCTGGCTTTTACATTTTCTTTTTTCAGTTAATTTCTGTGGAGCCTTCTATTGAAAAATCATATGTCAAATAACCTATTTCTTGCGTATTTCTCCTTGGTTTTATCTCTTACTTTCTACTTTTATATCTTTTGTATTTCCCAAAGATTTCCATAATGTATTTTGCTTCTTTTGAATCTGTATAATTTGCTACCATACTATTTGAGTAAATGACTTCCATTTTTTCGAATTCACAATGGCATTTCTTCTATACTCATATGTGACTTCAATTTTGATTACAGAGAGGATGAACTCCATAAAGGTTTGTTAGATTTTTTGTTTGGGGTCTTTTCTGTGTTTACTACTATCGAATCTTTATAAAGAGGAATTTCTCTTCCAATGTAGGTTATCTGCTTCAGCTTCTGTAAATATCTCAAAATCCACATAATTTTGTGAGCCTTGGCTCTCTTAGAATATGGTCTCATTTCCTTTTGGTATGCTAATAAATTGCACATCAGTTTTCCTGTGTTGAGTCTGCATCTCTGCTGGTATCACTACTCATTTAGTGTTCAAAAATCTGTCAGCCATGAGTTTTGGCTTGCAGAAAGCTTGCTCAGAGCCTGGATAATAAGTAATGACACATGATTTACATTTTGATTGAAAGATCCAGCTCAATACACTCCATATGCATGCCAATTGGTATGATCTGGCAGGAAAGCTGGTCAGCTTTTCATTTCCTTTTGTCTTCCCTGGCTGAAGACAAATGTTTCATAAACCATATTATTTCCTAGAGAGAAAAGGTCAGTTAGAATACTAAGGGCATTTTCAAGGAAATCTTCATCTCTGCCTCTTATTTTTAGTCAGTGAATCATGTCTTCTACATCACTGCCCACGCAGTGAAGATGAAATTCAACTTCTAAGGTACTTTCAATTTTAGTGCATCCAACATTTATGTGCTTACTCATTTCCAACACTGTTGAACAACATCTCTGTCCCAGTGACAACATCATGCTTGAAATAGAGCTATTGCAAGTATCAGATTACTTTATATCTCTTTTTGTTCTGGTTCTGCCTCAAAGTTTTTCTTCTTTAGTCTTTATTTCACTGTAATGTGTTAAAAATTTGTTCTCACTCAATTGTTATGATTTTGTTGCTGCAGATTTTATGACCTACTCTCTTTTACTTAGTGTTAAATGACTTGAATCTCTGTATTAATGACCACATCAAAGTGAACAAAAGTTTTATACCATGAGATGGTTGCCCTTGGACAAAATACCTTTGAAGAAGTGTCTGTCAACAACTGTAGTCCCACAACTGGAAGATAAATGGTCTTCTTGTAATCATAGGATCATTGAAGGGTCTGTGTTGGAAGGAACCCTTTTTTTCCCTGGCATTTTGGGTTTTTGTTCCACTGTGTGTGTATGAGGGGAGTAAGGTCTGAGAGTTTAACATCTAGCATTTACCTTTTTTCCATGCCTGGTGGGCATTCTGTTTGTCAATAAACTGTTGGGGTTTTTTCACTTTCATTCACTAGTATTCACTTCCTGTTTATGGAAAGAGATTCTTGGAACCCTTATAGAGGAGACAACTCATTCCAGAGTGTTTTCTCCTAAATTTGTTCCTAAACTGAGAAAATGTTCTTGTAAGTAGTCTCTCCCCAGTCAGTCAGTTTATTCTCTTGGGTGCCACACTGATGATTACCTTGCAGTGAAACTTCACTGCATTACATAGACTTCATTTTTCTTTTTCTTTCTTTTAAATTTTCTCTGATTTTTTTTTTTTTTTTTGACAGCTAGAGAGATCAATAATATGGTAATTTAGGTGAAAGTTTAAGGGGATATGTACCTTACAATACTCTGTGGTTCATGAATGTCAATATTGGATAGGCATGAAACATCTGGGATGAGAAGAAATGTCCTCGAGTTTATCTATGAGTGGTTTAAATTGGATATTAGGAAAAAAATGTTTACTGAAAGTGTTATCAAGCATTGGAACAGGATGCCAAGGCAAGTGGTCAAGTCACCATTGTCGGAGATTTTGAAAAGTCTTAGAGATATGGCACTTAGTGACACGGTTTGGCAATGGACTTGTCCATGTTAGGTTTATGGTTGGACTCAATAATTTTAAAGGTATTTTCCAAGCTAAATGATTCTATGATTGTATGTTTCTTGATTATGATGGTGGTTGGATGAAGAGTTTTCAGGAATGAAGAACACAGGTGTGTAGGCTAATTGCCCTGTTGGGAAATAGTTTGGTATAAGGCTTTTAACTACATGTGTTGGCAACAAAATGTTTAAGTAGTATATTGTTTCTCATCTTCTGACATTGTCATTTTTATACCGATTGTAAGAAATAGTGCAGGATGGTTTTTCAAGGGATCCCACACAAATTTCTTATTAAGGGAAGTGACAAATTAAATGAGTCATTTCTTTCAGAATAAATGTATGTTAATGGCACCTTACTCAACAGAACTCTTTATTAAGTATATCATGAAGAAAATCTGCTCATTTTAATGACTATAAAATAACCTCACATCTTTTAGTTCTGTCAGAACTGCAGAGTTAGAGGGTGCAAGTCTAGTATGGATTTTATTTCCAAACCATATGGCTGTATTTTATTTTATTTTTTCCTTGTGCATTGACAACATGGCTGTTCTGAATACCACAGAATGAAAGATAAGAGAGTTGTGATAGCTAGGAAGTTAATTAAACTCTCACTTTAAGTGGACATGATATTTTATCTGGCAGTCATTTATCCAGAACAGAATATGTGCTTTTAAATCATGCTATTTGATACAAATTTACCATCTTCTTGCTCTTGATTTTTGTCCATCAAATAAATGAAAAGCACAAACCCTTTTCCGCTTTGACTGCTGTTTTTTCCTCAGATTTTCTCTCATTTCCTGTGAAGAATATGTACAGTGGAAATACAGTGTATGTCCCGGTCCATGGCTGGCATGTTTACTGTGCAGTTCCCGAATCCCATCCCGGCCCCAGGAGTAGTGGCCAAATCGCCAGAACTGGAAGAGGAGCTCACATGCCCTAAACAGTAGATGTCATTTCTGTAATGTACCCCATTTCAGGAATCCCACTACAACTGTAACAATTTTGAATGATAATGTACACTGGGTAATTGCTGAGTTGGAAAAATAAAGTTTTTAAACCCAACATCACAGTCTCCCTTCACTGATGAACCAAAATTGAAATACCTTTCCTCCACAGGGCTAATCTAATAAGGAGGGTAAAATTTTTCCTAAAGCTAAAATATGACTAAAATGAACTCTGAAAATAAAGTGCCTGAAGACTACTTAGCTTTAGTCACAAAGATACTGTGGGGCTTTGGGAGAAGAAAAATGCATGCATACATGATGTTACAAAAGTTATTGAAGGGAAGACTCACATTTCCTATGGATTCCCTAAGCAGTAAGAGGATGAATAATTTTTTTCGTACTGTAAGTTTTTAATTATTTATGTTAATAAAAGAAACACTGGAAAAATACCCTGGGAGGGGTACTCTACATGGAAAATACAGCACTCAGTCTGTAGTAAAATTCTGCACAGCATCGGAGTAAAAATTTTGAAATAAGTTTCTTAAATCCTTAGCAAAATATTAGACAATTAGCCTCCTGGGAATCCAAAATGAACAAACAGGTGCAGCTGGCCACATACTAGTGGTTATCTCTGTGACCCAGCCATTTGTGCCCCTTGACATTTCAGTACCATCCAACATGGTTGAGTTCCTGTTTGAGTCGGGAATCCCATTTCAAGTTACAAATCTTCTGCGCAATGCATAGGACCAAGGTGTTGACAGTGAATGTTCTAGGACTGGTTAGGAAAAAACAGCTTTCCTTTTTGGGGGGAGGAATGAGTGAACAAAATCCTTAATTCTTTTTGATGAACATTTCTGGCAAGTGATAGTGCTTTTAAAAAGGAGAGGGGAAAAAGGAGTAAATCTGCAACTTATTATTTTCCTATCCTGTATATTTCTTTATAATTTATTTCAATAAGTATTATTTTTTACACAAAAGTACAGTTCTAGTAGTATTTCCTCATCTGCTAAATGAATAATGGCTATTATTTACTAAGTTACTTAATATGATAATCTTGAAATAAAGCTTTTAGTCAAAGTAGTATCATTATATGATTCCTAAATACGTATACCAAACTGTGATGTTTCTTGGAGAAGCTGTACTGAAACCAGTAGGCACATATGTTGAAAAGTCAATTGAGAAGCCTGTTTTGATCTCTGCTGGATTAGTAATAACTCTCTTTTTCACAGAAATAAATTTTAGATGACAGTTACATATGTTCTGTTTTAAAAACTAAATTTTGTATGATATATACTAAAGAAGTTTAAAAAGTGTGGTAAGTACTCATACTTGCATACACAGAAATTAAATTAGTTTCTAATTTGTATTTTTACTGTTCAAATTATTAGTGAAATTCTCCATCCAATGAATATAACTCCCCATTTCACTTCACAGAGAGATAGGAAACCTCTAAAGGAAGGAAGCAAACTGGTGTTCCTAGGCACTACTAATCACTGAAGTTTGCTGTAGTGAAAGGAGACTACCCCAAGAAAACAGAGGGAAAAAGGAAGGGCATTTTAAGACCCTTTTTCAGTTATATTCCTTACTTAGAAAATCTGAGTTTACTCTATTTCAGACACTACCTTCTTGAAGTTTGTGCTCCAAAAAATGCTAACATCAGAGCTCACTAACCTTTCCAGAACTGGTAGAAGACTTGCAGATTCAGATGTTTCATTTCATGTGTCCGGCTGACTTAGAAACCTGCTAATTTGTGACATTCTCAGAAAAGCCAGTAAGACTGACATTCACTAAGTGATTAAAGTGCATAAGCATGCTTCAGGCAGTCTGTAGGTATTTTACTCACACAGAATGTCTGAAGAAAAATCACTTAGCTGCTTAAGCATCTCCTCTTTTGCAAGTCTCATGGCTTTCATCAAAATATATTCTATAGTATTCAAAGCACTAATATAATGACTTACTACTTTAGAAAAACATTATATAGTAGAGATTGCGGAGTGGTGCCACCATCCATAAAAAAGGAAAACCAGTGATTCATTAATTTCATCTGTCTCCTGTTGGATTCTATGGCTATTTGTGACCAACCAACTACAATGAGAGAAAATTCAGAGATGATGGGTAAGGGCAGCACACTTATGAAGCTTAGGGAAGAATAAGTGGACTGACTACTCATGCTGCTAAGAAAAACAGACTAACACAAAGGGAACTACAGGGTGTCCTTTACTATATGTGGATAGCTACATTAGTTGATGGGAACACCTGATAGTGTAAATTTTTTATTCTAAATTGTTTCAATAAAAAACAATCAACAAAAAGAAATGGAAGAGAGCAATAGGCTTGAACTTGCTTCAAGCCATATATTTCTTCCTTGAGACAAGGGACATCCAGCATCATGACAGTGAGCATAATATAGAGGTCTGTACTAGGAATCACATTTATATCTGAACTCGTATTCTCTGCCAAGTGTAATTTTTACTTTCAGTGTGATTTCAGTACACTGCAGAATCACTCTTACAGATGAAGATGCTATGTAATGTCAAATAATTTTAAAGAAGTAAATTCAGTATAAAAATGAAACCATCTACCATGAACAGTGAGCCTGCCACCCTCTTGTTTCCAAATACTCTCTCCCACCCCGTTCCAAACTGGCCATATTCTGAACAATCATCTTTTTCATGTTATTCTGAATTTTCTTCATAAGATGCCTATGGAGTCCAAGATTTGTGGACACCAGTTCTAGGAAGAGATCACCAAATTCTACTCACTGAAATGCTCAACAGAGCACAATTTATGTTTCTGAAGAATTCTCAGACTTCAGAGCTGGTGTCAGTTCTCATATCAGTAGGTTAAAGCAGCCAGGTTAAGCCACTGAAATCCCATAGATCCTAATTCCAGAGCTGTATTTCCAACCTCACATTTTTCTTCGTCTTGAAGCTAGTGCATCTCCTCAAGGTTTAGGTTCTGAGATAATTTCAGTGTGTAGAAAGATCAATTTACACTTTTAAAAGCTGATCATATGATTAAGAGCAAAAGCTTGAGGCCAGTAATTCTAATGCCTGATTATCCAGAAGGTAAATGAAAAGACCACAACATCTGTTATTTTCTAAATATAATAAAAATAATGAAATCAACTTTTAAAAAAGTCATGAGGTTTTCTATCTGCCCAATTACTTTCTGAACATGTGAAAAAGGTCAACCCATTATTAGTTCTTCCATTAATTATTTCATTTTTATTAAAAAACCCTTTCAACTGCATTGACTTTGTACAGTACAAGAACAAATTTGAGATTTAACTAAGAATATTCAACATGGTTTTGTATCATCATTTTAGTACCTAAATACCATGTCAAAATGGTAGAAAAAATACACCACTGAATTTGTGAAGCTATTGCTTCAATGGGTGTTTCTGAATCTTAAAAAGACCTTAAGAAAAATCACGAGCGTGCTAAACATGCTAAAATGAGAGTTGACAGGAGGACATGTAATTTGGATAGATATATTTATCTTAACTTTCATATATGGATTAATGAAGGTAAAAATAAATTTTATACAAGCTAACCAGTAATCCTAGGAATGTATTCTGCTTATTACACTCTATTGAAATTACTTTTTCTGTTTTACCTATTTCTCAGAGTAAGCCAGCCTAGAGATGGCTATGCCAGTTCACACTGTTCTTGAACTTTCTTTTGTATAGACATGCATAATTTTTGTATGTGTCTATCTATCTATCTATCTATCTATCTATCTATCTATCTATCTATCTAATCTATCCATCTAACCATCTATCTATCTATTCTCAGGAGAGTTTCATTTTATTTAACTATAGACAAATGCAATGAGCCTCAGCACCTTTTCTTTTACAGTTTCTGGAAATCTAGTAATTAAAATCAAAGGAAAATACCAGTAATTCATGTCATTTTATTATAGAACCCTGCATTTAATCAAATAAATTGCATCAAAAACTGAACAAATGCTGTTGATTAACCCTCCAGAAATTATAATTGGAGCATAGTGACAGTGTTTTCATGTAGAGAACTACGCGACAGATAAATTTAGGAAAAACAAATTCTACTTTATTTCCGTATGTTACAGACTTTTCAGTATCAGATGCTACTAAGTGTTTTTTTTACAGTGTCGATTTAGAAATGTCTCTTTTCTGTCTGCATGGTTTGATGACATTTCTCTGAGTCAAAGAATCATAGAATCATTAATGTTGGGATGAAACTCTAAGATCATTGAGTCCAAATTTTGATCAAACACCACCTTGTCAAATAAACCATAGCGTGATGGTTTAAGTGCCACATTCAATTTTCTTGAACACTTTCAGCGATGGCAATTCCACCACTTCTTTGGACAGCTTTTTCTGATGCTTGACCACCCTTTCAGCGAAGAAATTCTTCCTGATATTCAACCAGAACCTCTCCTGGTGAAGCTTGAGGTGATTTCCTCTTGTCTTGTCACTACTTGAATGAGAAAAGAAGCCAACCCTCACCTGGTTACAACCTCCTTACAAGCACTTGTAGACAGTGATAAGGTTTCCCTTGAGCCTCCTTTTCTCCAGGCCAAACACCCCCAGCTCCCTCAGCCACTCCTCATATGACTTACTCTCTAGACCCCTCAACTGCCTTGTTGCCCTATTGGGAACATGCTTAAGCCACTCAATGTCTTTCTTGTAGTGAGGGGCTCAGAACTGTACACAGAACTTGTGGTGTGGCCTCACTAAAGTCAAGTACACAGAGAAAATAATTTTCCTAGTTCTGCTGACAATACTATTGTTGATACAAGCTAGCATGCCGCTGTCCTTCTTGGCCACCTGGGCATATGGTGGCTCATGTTCAGGTGGCTGTTAATCAGTGATCCTTGCTAGGCCCCTTTCCAGCCACTCTTTGCCCAGCCTGTAACTTTGCAGGAGTTGCTGTGGCTGAAGTGCAAGACACAGCATTTTGCATTACTGAACCAACAACTGGCCTTGGCCTATCAATACAGCCTGTCCAGGTCCTTCTGCAGAGCCCTCCTACCCTCCAGCAGATCAACAATCCTCCCCAACTTGGTGTCATCTGGAAATAGGTGGGTCACCAGATCATAGAAGGATATCAGGTTGGTCTGGCTTTCCTAAATCCATGATGGCTGGGCCTGGTCCCCTGGTTGTCCTGTAAGTGCTGTGTGATAAGTAAGGAAGTATGGCTTGGCAACCTTTCCACCAGGTCCCTCAGTAGCCTCAAGTGATTCCCATTTGGCCCCATAGACTTGTGAGTGTCTAAATGACACAGCAGGTCATTAGCTACTTTCATCTGGATTGCAGTGGGTCTGTTCTCTCTCTCCCTGTTTACTAGCTCAAGCAGCTGGTTGCCCTGAGGATAGCTGGACCTTCTGTAAAAGACTAGGGAAAGAGGGCATGAAGTTCCTAAATCTTTTCAACATCCCTGGTTAGAATGCTTCCCCAAGTCCAATACAGGATGAAGATTTTCCTTGGCCTTCTTTTTGTTGTTAATGTATTTGTAAAAACACATTTTATCATCTTTTATAATAGTGCCATGATAGAATTCTAGCTGTGCTTTTGCCTTTCTACTTTTCTCTCTACGGGACCTACCAACATATTTGTACTGTTCCTGAGTAGACTGGCCCTTTTTTCAAAGGTCATAAACACTCAGTTTTTTTCCCCTGACTTCCAGCAAAACCACCCTGTTCAACCAGCTTGGTCTTCTTCCCTGACAGCCTGTCTTTTGACACATAAGGAAGGTCTATTACTTTAAGGTTTTTCTTCTTAAAGTCTGTCCAGATTTCCTGGACTCCTTTTTTTATGAAGTACAGTTTCCCAAGGGATTCTCCTGAACAAGGCAAAGTGTGCCCTCTGGAAGCCCAGAGTAAATGTTTTCTTGACTCCCTTCCTTACTCCATCAAGAATCAAAAACTATCATTTCTTGGTCAGTGTGCCCAAGCTGGCATCTCACCACAACATCTTCCACCAACCCTTTTCTATTCATAAACAGCAAGTCCAGCTGGGCACTGCCCCTGGTAACTCTCAGCAGCTGTTATCTTCTAGGAAGTTATCTTCCACACACTTCAGGAACCTCTTAGACTGTCTGCTCTCTTCTGTATTAACAGGTCATCAGGCATCTGGCAGGTTAAAGGCTCTCACAAGAGCAAGAGCTAGTGATCATGAAATGTCATCCAGCCACCTACAGAATTTTTCATCTGCCTCTTCATCCTGGTTTTAGTTGCCTGTAACAAAGTCCAATTCTGTCTGCATTGTTAGCCTGAAATTGTTCCTCATTTTCTTTGAAACTATGAATCAATATTCTTTGTGTTGCAGATCTAATATTTGTTTTCAGCGCATAAAATAAGGAATAGTGAGTCTGAAGGAAACAACTAAATCCAGTTAAGTAGATGAAATAAATACCGTACAACTGGCAAAATGATCAGTTTTGAAGTCCAGGATATTTGACAGAAACGGATGAAGATATAATGTTTATAATGAAGCAATTATGCAAATATACCTGTATTTGAATATTTAACTTCTAAGTAGATGAAAGCATCTTGATTGTTTGTTTGGCAGCTCAGTTATCTCTATCACTTTTACAGTATTTGCATTGAAAGAGAATAGCACAGCTATTTGTTGGCGTCTGTGTTTAATAGCACAAACAGCAAAAGCTTTCTCTCTACAGAACGCCCAGAGCTAGCACTAGAGTCACTGCTCGGCTGTTATTTACACGGCTTATTAATGTGGTCTTATTTTTAATTGAAAAGCCCGTGGGATTTTCATTGCTTTTATTTGAATTTAGACAGTTTAAAAAATTTTTGTATTTGTTCCAAATATTTCCATCATTATTAGGGTAGAAAGATGTTTAGTCAAATATTATTTCCTCTTATCTTTTACCTCAGTCTAGTTGAAATCCTTCAACATATTTTCAAGTTTTCCCATAAAAGTAAGTATTGTTATCTCTGCTTACAATTAGGGGAGCCATAAAGCCCTCAGTGCAAAACCATCTTTCTGTGTTTAAAGCTTTTGTATCTTAATTTGTACATGTTCACATATTCCTCCTCTACTTTTACATGCCTCCTCCCCACCAAAACAAACACTGTGAGAAATAATCTTTCTGAGACATTGTAGAAGCCTTTTGCTTTATTATATGTTTTGAAAATGAGTGAAATAGTTAATGAGGCTAAATTGCAACATCTCTTTCTCACTTTCTGCATCACATGAAATAATACAGACATTTCACGGATCAGAACTGTGGCATCTGGTCCTTTACGTTCTCAGGCAAATGTGTCTCTAAGTAGCACTTTATCATTTGGATTTCAAGAACTTCTTTTGCAAGCACATCATCTTTTGAGTTTTCCCTTATTTTTATAGCAAAAGATTAAGCTGTGAAGAACATTGGAGTTCCCTCTTGGAATCTTCTATGCTACTGTTCATGTCCCATGAGGAAGGAAACACTTGAACACACATTTTGGAAACATGGATTAAAATAAAAATTTATTTTTATTTTAATCCAACAATAAATTTGGGGGATTTTTTTCTAAGTATATTCAGATAAGTATAATTATGATGATATTAATAATTCGATTTTCTCAGGAATCAGATGTAAAAAAAAATCTTTTAAAGTTTTGGGTAGCACTGAAAGACACCTGTAAACATTTTTTAAAGCTTGTTTCTAACATTGCCTTCAGATAGAGTTCCACTATGCCTTTCCTGGCTGTATGAACCAGATATTTAAATGTGATGTCAGCTATGAGAATAACTGCAATCAGACCTTTTTTGTAAACATCAAAATCAAGAAAGAGAATACAGTCTCTACTTCTTTGGTTTGAGTAATTTTGGATTTGTTTTCATAATCTGATGACAACTGGAACTAAGCTGAACCAATTGCAATGTTTAATTTGATGCTCTTAAGTTTTAGGTTGACATTACCACAAAGTAACTTTTAGGGATACCTAAGTGTAGTGGTAAATGATACATTTATCTTCACATGTAAACATGAATGTTAATGTTCAGGTGCAAGGGTTTGGTCCTTAAAAAGCTATAGAAAAAATGTTGGAAATTTTATTTTCTGATGGAAAGAAGATCTAGATTATTGACCATCAGTTAGATGGTAAGCAGTATAATACTGCCTTTTGTTTTGCCTTAATGTCTGAGGTACCAAAGAACACAAATGGGGAGGGGGAGGAGGAGAAAGAAAGAGAGAGAGAGAGATCAGAATGGAACGATCACTTAACTTCTCCAAATATCTATAATGGAACTCTGCTTATCAGTCTACAGAGTTTCAGAGGAAGATCAGTACTTATGATTTACGTCTTATTGCACATATAAACATGTACAGTCATCAACAAACTATTTTACCCTGAAAACATTTAAACATTTACCTAAAATAATTATTTCAATGCAGTCTTGATCAGGCTTTCATTTGTCTATTATTGCCATAGAGTAGGTAGGTAAGTAGAGTGGGTGGAACTCTAGCAACCTAAATCTTATTGGATACCAGCACCTCAAGGAACACCATAAAAATTTTGATAATTATTCTGATTACAATTATCTTAATATTTTGTGCTAACAGCCAGTATGCTGCAATGTAGAGATGTGTTTTGACTTTTAGTCTATGAAATGGAATAGGATTTATTTTGACATTAATACCTCGTTTCTTTTAGTAGGAAACAGAAATTAATAGAAAAAAATATGATCTCCTCACAATTTTATTGGACTGAACTCTCATGTGCACCATCTTGTTTTTATTGCTACAGCACTTATTGCAAAAAAAAAAAAAGAAAAAAAAACAGCGGCAGACAAACATATACAAAAAAGAAAAAGACAAAGAAAAATACAGAATAACAATATAAATTCTTCATCACCCAGTAGACAGGTTTTTACATCCTCTATCTAGCTTCTCTTTCTTTTCAGTATCACTCTAGGCAATAATTCTTACAGATATTAACAGACTAGGAAAGTCCATGCAGTGCTTTGAATCTACTGATGTACATTTCTTCAACAGAAATTCTAGGCAATTATGAAAGTTGTTCATAACATTTTGTGAATAGTTCATTGAAAAAAATTCCAACAGAATTAATTTAAACATGTCCTGTAGGAGATATTCACTACAGGTTTAAGTCAGTGCAGCCTCTTTGTGCATATCTTCTTCCAGTTCAGGGGAGTCAAACCCTACATGTGTGGCAATGACTGTAATAAATTATGTTTCCTTACCTATGTCTAGATCCAAAACATACAAACTCATAGTTTTAAGGAACAATAAAAGGATATGTATTTAAAGCCAGGAATTTATTGATGGTATAATTATAATCTCAGCAGTGTCACCAGCTTAGTCTGGATCTAATTATTGCAGGCGTTCTGCTTCTGGCCAGGACAAGGGTTAATTTTTGCATTAGTCAGGAGGGCCATGGCTAGGACCCGGAGGTTGTTCTATATGTATTCACATAGGTTTTTAAGGATGCAGGAAGTGCTGGCTTCTAGGTTGATGTAGCATGGCTGAAGGTAAGGTCAGGTATTGCTTGTTCTTGGGAGTTTTCTGTGGGAACAATTTGCCTCTTTCTTGTACACTCTGTCGTTAGTATTGTTCCTGTTACTGTTGTTTTCTTGTCTCACTGCTGTTTCTAGTAAATTGTTTTTATCTTGACCTGTGATCTTTACCTTCCTTGCTTCCACTTTTCCTCTCCATCCCGATGCAGTGGGGATGAAGAAGGTGGGGGGGAAGTGAGCAAGTGGCACATGGTTTAGAGTCTCAGTGGGAGCACTAAATGGGAGAGTGCCATTCCTAAACCATGACAGCAGGAAAAGAAACAATATTTTATGCAGAAAATCTTTCAATACTAACAGAGGTAGAACTGTTATATGTGCACTTCCTAGCTTCTACACTATTTCCTGGTGGTGGGCTTGCTCTNTATAAATGAAGCATGATCATTAAATAGAGAAAACCAAAAACACACTGCAACACTCTTCAGTATCTGTTTCCTGGCCTTAAGGCTGGTGCTTTCATTCCCATAGTGGTAGGGAAGTTATGGTTGGGTTTCAACCTTTGGTGTTCTTCACTGGAGATAATACAATGTTAGTATATATAGTGGATAATTTCTTCTTCCTTTATCTACTCATGCTCATTTTTACAGATCTGCTGACATACTTTTACACCTTGTATTGGTCTACAGCTTCACATTGCACCCAGTTTACTTTATATTGTGGCTTTTACTTGTGTTAGCCAAGAACCATTTTAGCTCTATGTTTCATATTCTTTAATTGGCACCTGCTGAATTGTTGATAGCTGTATTTTTTGTTCCAGGGCCTGTTTCATCTCCTGTCCTCACAAGGCTGTGCTCCTCTAGGACCATTCTCTGTCTCCACTTCTCCAGGCCTGTGCTGTCACACCAGGTCTGTTTTCCCTGTAGATTTTAAAAATCATGCTAATTGCAAACAAAGATAAACAAATTAGGCCATAGCCTCCCGGTTAGCTACAAAAATTGCTTTTACATGTAAACCAAGTCAGCAAGGTAGGTCAGAAAAGCTAAGAGAAAACAAACTGGAGAAGCCCAAGTCCTGAGGCTGCACAAATTCAGTTCAATGTCTTCCCCATGTTGCTAGCCATAACAATACCAAGCAAGAGTGTAGCAAAGAGGAAAAAAAGTACCTGAAATTTTAAGAGAACAAAAAGCTAATGAAGAGAATGGAAAGTCACTGAGAAAGCAGAGGAAGATGCCATGAAACTCCTACAAAATATTCACTATGTCCCTTGAAATTTCTCAGTGGCCTATGACATTTAATGAATATGTTGTATCTTTTATAATAAAAAAAAGAAGAAAAAAGGGTAATTTTTGGCAAAAGAATTATTGAGATTGGATTAATCTGTAGGTATTCCATAATTATCCTCCTTTCTCTATGACAGACTTGAGAGTACTTCTGTTATTGTCTTATCTGTGTCAAGAGACAGCCTTGCCAAAACAATTTTGGAGATACTTTTTTTCCAGATTAAGTCAATATTCAAAAAGTGTTTGTTTTAGAGAGAACAAAAAATGTGTTATTTCTGAACAGTCTGGTCATCGAACTAAAAATCTCTTGTATCGTTAAAAATTGTGTCAAGTTTTCTCCATTGTTCTATAATGTGGATTTTCAAATCCCTGAGGGAAAAAATGTAATTTGGGATGAGGGTGTTCTTTAAAGTTGATTTCATCCATGCAGTTGAAAAAGATACCTATCAGTGCCTTTTGCCACAGTGGTTTTCTTTGATATGATAATTTGGTCATTAGAGTTGTATCACAGAATATTTACTATAGGAAAAGAAAAAAGGAAAAAAAATGGAAGAAACACATTTTAATGTCAATGGCATATTATTTGCACATTTGGAAAATGTTGTAGTTGAGCTCACAAATGGAATTTATGGAAGACAATAAAGGTAATTATATACTGAATACAAAATATTCTGTATTTGTGAAATAAAGAAAATGAGGAGAAACACATCTCTACCTACTAGTGGGTGCCCCTTCCAGAGGTATAAAATTTCATTTCTTCTTTTTCTTTAAGGGTCAATTAGTATTTAGCTATTCCATACAAAATGAAGTGATTTCTAAAAAAAAAAGGATTTTGAGGTTTTTCCAAAATACATATAACTTTATGGATTATAATATATGGTCATTATAATGGAAGAAACAGATCCTGATCCTCTGAGATAAAGGTAATTGTACCTGTCTCTTTAGACAAGCAGTGTAATCACTGAAATGCAAAGGAACAGATGAAAAAGGATATGAGAGGATCAGGAAGAAAATTATACCCCCTCCTTTGTGGACTGAATTCATAAGATATGTCCATCAATTTTGAAAGAATAAAATTAGTTAACTGAAATCTGGAAAAGGGTCGTGTGCCTTGTAGGGTTAAAATACTTAGAGGTACACTACTGCTACCACTACCTAAGACTGATATTTTCACTTCTACTCTTGTTTCCTCAAGAGTAGATCTCGCAATTCCTTTCTCAGTATATTGGATCCCACTCCTACCTGAATATGTTACTCTGTGCCTCTCTATAGAACCTAAATTAATAATTTGACTTTCATGAAAAGCATTAATTACTAGAGGGAGGCTTAATAAAATAAATGCTCAAAATATGTTCTTAGTTGTTCATGGCCTGATAGATAAAAAGCTCATAGGATCATAGAATATCCTGAACTAAAAGAGAACCACAAGGATCATCAAGTCCTGTTCCTAGCTCAGCACAAGATAACCCCAAAAACCACAGTGTGTGCCTGAGCTCATTTCACAAATGGTTTTTGAATTCTGTCAAGATTGGTGCTATGGCCACTTCCCTTGGGAACTTGTTCCAGTGCTCAACCACCTTCTGGGTGAAGAACTCTTTCCTAATATCCAGTCTAAAATTCCCTTGACAGAACTTCATGCAGTTCCCTCAGGTCCTGTCACTGGTCACGATAGAAAAGAGATCAGTGTCTGCCCCTCCACCTCCCTCTGTGAGGAAGCTGTAGACTGTGATATGCAGAGAAAATATTCATCTAAATCCCTTGCCCAGCTACTTCTTCAGTTAGAGAATTATTACTACTGCTTACAGTGATTAAAGGTATGAAAAACATTCTAAAGGAGAAGTGACCAATGGAGCTGAGAACCTGAAAAGGAAAAATAATTAAATGAACTCAGAAAAATTAGTTTGTGTAATAGTGCTGCAGCAGTGCTGTCTTATTCTTGTTAAACAGTAAGAACAAGGTAACCCTTTGGAGTTCCTAGCTGGCATCCTTAATGATGGGACTTGATGCATTCCATGAGGTTTGATGTCTTAGTAGTTCCTTGGGCAATTTACTATTGGTTTAAAAACTGTCAGTCAAAAGATAGCCTTCGAGTACAGTACTTGACTGGCACTGAGGGTTTTGTATCACTAGAGAAAAATTTTAGCCTTGTTCAAAATTGTAATATAAATATAAATAATATAATCTTTCAATATAAAGCTTCACAGAGGAAAATCTAGCTAACTTGTGTTTCTTTACAGTCCTGTAATGAGAGGAATGTATGTTTTCATAGGAATCAAAGCTTGCTTCAGAGTAACAGCTGACCGCTCCTCCCTGCATTTAACACTTCTGGAATGAATTTCATCCTTACATCATTACTATCTAGATGAGACTATGACTTATACATTGTTGCTGTCATTAGGTATCCTTTTGCTTCTAGGAAGTTTTTACAGTGTCTTCTTTTTTTATTGTTGTTAATCATTTACTTTAAACAACTGTCCAATTTATTTCAACTTCTCTTATACCCTTCACTTCACCTTTTTAGACTATATGATGTCTGAGAGCTTCATTGCCTAAAAACATTTAAAAAATAATTTTTTCAACTTTATTGAGTTTGTACTTTGACATTTATATTTCTACATCTAATTATGATACAGAAATTGCTCTATATGGAAACCTGACATGCAGATTGCTAGAAATGTTTCAATTTTAGTACTTTATAAACACTTAAAGGTTTTCACTCTCTTCTTCTCAAACTTTGTTTTTACTTATGTAGTTCTCCTTTCAAAGTGTAGTTTTAGACATTTGTCCCATAGGCTCATGTTGTACAACTAAACTTTTATTGCCAGTGTGATACCACACTTCCATTACAGAATACACTTTTGTGTAGACTGGGTTAAAACCATTATTCAGTACCTGTTTGGTAAAGCACAAATTATAATGAAATTATGTCTTGAACATAATCTAATCAATTAACTAATTAAATAATTCAGTTAGTTTAAATAAAACTAATTTAAACCTGTAAAACCAACCACCATGAGGAGGTGGAGACATGGGGATTAGGTGCATAGATGGCTCATTCCAATCCCTAAGTTTCAGAAGTTAGGCAATGTTATCTCATTATGTTACATATCTTAAAATTCAAATGGTCACTGACAACTTCTGGGCTGGCCTCTGATATCTCCATGTTCCTTGAGAGTTATCCTTTCTGATAGAGTTCAGTGTTAAAATGCCTCTTTCTCAAACGTATGTGTTGTAAATATTCATGGACAAGTTTTATTTCATTGATTGAATAATCCTGTTAAAGTTATTAAGAGTAATGCCTGAATCCATTAAAACACATGTACAAGACTCTGCAGGACCAGAGCATTCATTGTTGCATATTTCTAGTAGAGGATAAAATAAACTCTGAAGAATACATGCTACATTACAAAAGTATAGAAATTGCTTCTGAACTCAGTTTAATAAATTCTAAACAATTTACTTTTAATAAGCTCTGAAATACTGATGTGGTATGCTGCGTGGGAATTATAATTTGATAAATGGGCATATTTTAGGTTCCATATTGAGTCCAGATGGTTACAGATTCCTTAATATATCCATCCATGTGGCATTTGCACATTTGTGTATCTCAGTCTTCCTCTCATTTGTGTTTAATGATGGATTGAATCCAAACAATGCAAGATGTTCTTCAGCATGCTAAGCTTTTGATAAGTGGACTGATAGTCAGATCGCTCTGCACAGGATCCTCCTTCATTCAGCATACTCAATTCCAAGACAATCAATCTCTATTTTATCAACCACATTTCATGTATATGGAAATGATAGCACAAAGAGCCTCCCCAATTATCCTTGAAGGAGTCTAACTTGACAGTTGTGTGCACATCCTTCCTAGGTTATCAATGTTACTAGACTTTTGAACCAAAGTTATGATTTTGTATATACTATCATTTGCAGGTCTGTATTTGATTGTTAGAACAAGCTGCACATTTCAATTAACTTGGAGCACTCACATTACTCCGAGCTTTGTGATTTGTTCAGTTTTGCTGGTTTTTTTCCTTTGTTTTGTTTGTTTGCTTTGGTTTGTGTTTTGTTTTGTTTTAGTGTGGGTTTTTTTGTTTGGATGGTTTGGCTTTTCGAGGGAAAGATGAAGACTTCCAGATTATTCTACCACTTTTATGTATCTCATCCTCTCACCTCCATTGCCCCTGATTTCTCAACTACTGATAGAAGAGCTGTTTTTCTTTTGGTGAGGAAATAGAAGACTAATTAGTTGGATTCCCACCAAATAATTCAATTAACTGAGATAACAACTTCTTCCCTCAGGTCAGGGAGTCCTGTGAGACATCAGCTGAACTTTACTCTTCTAATAGAAGAAACAGCATGTTCACTTGCACTCAGTTCTGAATTTGTTGGTAACCATAAAAAAAGAATTAGCAAACAATAGCACTTTTTTTGGTGTCTGTTTTATTGCCCGTATAAATCAATGCTTTAGTGCTGTGTATTCACAATATGTTAAAATTTTCACTGCTCATTAGACTTCTGTGTAAACACATGTAGACTCTCTACCCTTGAGTGGTGAAGGAATAATTTTGTTATGCATTTACTTTAATCACTATTTGAGCTCAGAGTTCCTCTCTTCAAATGTGTCTTAGTTGGTTTCTCATTGGAGACATATGTCATTGCCAACTCACACATCTGTCATTAGTTATCAGCCCTGTCTTAATTATATTATATGGGTCAAAAAATCAAATACTGCTTTAATGGTATTTATAGGAAAATTAAGCAGTAATAAAATAGATCTATTGTTAAGTATTTTGTCTTCATAATATATTTAATTGCTTTTCATTTGGAAAGCAAATATTTCCTTGTTCTGCATAACAATATCTTCTTCAGGTCAAACAGTTCCAGTGCAGTGCCACATCATTAATTCCTGTATTTGGCATTATTCATGAATTTTGTGAATTTTGAATGAAGCTCATTGCAAATTTCTGTGATTTTGAAGCAAGTTCAATGTGTGTGATTTAGCTATTTTTTACCAGATTTATATCTAAATATTCTGGATTCTACTTATGTCAAATACATGGACTACTTCTAGAGAACAGCTTTACAGGCAGAATTTTTCAGTTCTTCTCTTGGAAATTTCCATTAAACCTAAAATTATGTCAGATACTTTCATTAGATACAATCAAATTAAATCACAGAAAGAAATAAATATTGGTTAATACAAGGGGAAGTTTTCATTATGGGTAAGTAAGCATCTTACCTATTATAATACATTTTCTTCTGGTTTACTATTATTCAACTTCACAAATACACTTGACAGACCCTATCAGTATTGCTCCTGATACTTGTCATAAATTTGATATGTTTTGCTATAAAACATCTCAAATAAATACTGTAAGGTTTACAATCTGATGTAAAATATTAAAAGCTATATTAGATAGTTTTGTCCCTACTGAAATTTATGTGGGATTATTCAAAGTCCCATATTTTGCGTTGTATGACATTTTAATGTACATTTCCTGATTTAGGAAAATATGGAGCTCATACTTCCAGAGGATTCTTTTCATTCCCCATTAACTGAATTTCAGGGTGCTGTCTTCACTTAGATGCACAAGACAAGGATAAAGATTTATACAGTACTAGTTCAAACATATGAGGTTAGAAATCCTCTTAATAAGTAGGTCTATCTTCTTAAAGGACAAGGAGCACATTATCTCACATCTTTCTAAGAAAGGTGCTCTGAGTTACTCATCTATATGCATCACAATTTGGAATAATTTTTATAAATTTATATTATATATATGGCTGTCTCTTGAGCTGATTTCAATTGTGCATTTTTAACTAGCTCTTATCCTTTTTTTGACAATTCATCATTTTCTCTACTTTACATATCTTCTAAGTTGCCTTCTTGTTTCTTCTTGTTTTACATTTATTAGTTGTAGGACCTTAATTTGTGACTCCATGCTCCTTTTCCCAGTGATTATTTATTAACAGAAAAAATGAAATTTTCCTTAGAAAAAATAAATTCTGTTTCATAAAAATTCTTACTTTTTTTTTCTTATTGTGACGCAAAGCCAAATTATGAATGATAGGAGTTCAATTATTTCCAAACACAAGTATTAAGCATTCAATGCTTCTAGTGAGAGTAAATTTGATGACAATTGCTTGTCCAGTACAATACAAAAGGAATCAGCCTACCCTCTATCCATTTCTGACTGATGAAAAACCATGTTAGATATGAATTATAGTATTTCAGATATTGCTCTTACCTGCTTGTCTAAGTGCTCTCCCTGTGCTTGAAAATTTCATCAGCAATCTTTATTTAAGTATTGGACATTTTAAAAAATTTGCAGGAAGAATTAGAAATCATAGTTCACAGAGTAACTAATTTATTCTTGTAATAAGCACATCAGCTGACAAAAGAGAGGCAGAAATTGGAAGTAATTGTGTGCATTTGGCAACTCTTTGTAAGTCTGTTTGAATATGGCAGTAACAAAACAACAGGGATTAAAATTTGGCTTTGTTGAAATAAATGACAAAATTCTTATCTACTATATGGCACCAAAGATATGCTGGAAGTTCTCTGAACAAATTTCTATGGGAATACTATAGGAGATGTAAGGGAGAAAATGTTTTAAATTGAAAAGTTGCTAATTTTGTGACAATGGTCCTGGTATCTGTCAACTATTAATATCAATTAAATTGATAAATTAAGTATAAAAATATATTGTATACATTATGAAATGGAGCACAATAGGCTTTTATATCTCAATATACTAGAATCTATTTTAAAATCATGACCAAGACCCTCAGAGTCTAGCTGCACCTAAGGATGGATGGGAAATAAAAAAATCATTAAATATCTGTGAGATAATTTTGCCTGCAGAAAAAAACCCCACAAACCCTAGAAATATTTGTGCAGTGGCAGAATGACCTTAGAATGGAAGAAGAAGTGTTGGGGTTTGGCCAGGTGTTTACTCTGGTTTCAATAATGTGCAGTCTGAAATACCAGAAGTGAGAATTTTTCACTGCAAATATTTTTCAAGGACTAGTTGCCCTCACATTTTCTTTCTGGAAAGGATGAACAAGAAAAGTTTCTTTAGGAATCAAGTGAAAACTTAAATTTTCTGGTGGTATTTGAATTGTACATGTAGATGTCTTACAACGTCAAAAGAAGGAAGTTAATATTAGAAAACCACTCGGTGAAAAGCGGGTAAAACAACGTTAGAAAACAATCAATAATCTAAAGAAGCACAAAATGCAAGAAATAAGACTGAGATTTATTCTGTATGCCAAGTGTTTGTTTTTTTTTGTTTAGTTGCATCTTTTTGTTATATTTTTACGTCCTTTTAAATATTTTCTTTTAATGTAATACAAGCCTAAGGTCAACAGAAATTATTTCAGCTACTCTGAAGTTGCAAACCTTCTCCAAAGGAAGCAAAAACCTTGACTTCTAAGGAATGCAGAGAGAGATGCAGGGTATTTTGAGCATTCCCCCACTTGAAGTTGCCATTCAAAAGACACAAATCAAAGGATTTTTCTCCCTGAAGAGTTGCTATGTGGAAGGCTGAATCAAAATGATGTATTCAAAAAATCCCGTGGGAACCAAGAAGGCATGCATTTTAAAGGGGAAAACGACCACATTATTAATTGCATGTCCATTATGATACTTATTAATTCTTAATCTACTAATTGTTTCACACTAGTGAATATTTGCAATATTTGAGAAATATGTCTGTGATATGTTTTCTTAGACTATGAGAACAAATTTATTTTTATAAGATTATTTCCATTCAGTGGAAAGTTGCACTATATCAACAATTCTTGTGATTATTAGCAAAAAAAAGTATCTGAATGCTTTTTTTTAATACCTACAGAGACAAAAAATAATGTAATAACTAGTTAGCATTATATAAATATTTCCACAATCCTGGATATCCCAGCAAGATAATGATATATCCTAAACAGCTGAGTTCATGATCTCATGCTTAACCCAATATTTCATTCTCATACTCAACAAGTAGTAAACAAAATTCTACGAAAATATTCATTAAATCTGGGAATACAAACTGTCTCCCTATCCACAGAAATAGAGGTGCCATCTCTAATTTCATCCTTTCATTTACCAGCAGAAATTTATCCAGATGCATTTATGTACCTTTAATTGTACAAGGGGATTTTTTTCAACCCAATATGGAATTTTTCTTGTACTTTTTGTCCAGACCATTAATCCTTTCTTCAGATCATTTCTTTTAACGGAATCATAGAAGTGTTTGTTCAACAGCATGGGTTTTGCAAGTAAAGTCATCTAATATGTATCAAAGGATTTTTCTATGTCGGTAGGTGACCAAGTCAAACTTCTGTGTTCAGAAGAATCAGTCAAGCCTAACAGAATTCTATTGAGATTGAAAAATCTGAAGAGAAACGTTTTGCTCTTACAGCCTCTGTCTGTGACATCAGAATTTTTTTTTCCTAATTCCTTTAGGAAATGTCAGCTATGAAGAATGGTCTGATTGACATACAGTCTATAGGTAACTTTCAGTTTTACATAGAGAACTTTGTTTCTCTGTTATAAAAGGTCTTTTATCCCATCAATCTAAGACATGAGATTTTATTCTTTTCTTTACAAAGACTGACACCCTATCTACACTTCTTCTCCCACTCAGCTGGAATTTGCTGCATCTTATCACTTAGTATTCTGTTTCATGGGTCTATTTCACAAGGACAATTCTTCCTTCTAGTTAGCTTCATGTCATTGATTGATACAGAAATTGCAATTACTGAATAGGTCATTAAAAGGAGGAGAAATTTTGATGAACAGACTATTTTTCTTACAGTGTGTTTTTTGTGGTTTTTTTTTTTTTCAAATAGAGACCCTACCACTTCCTCCTTTCTTCTTCTAGAAAAGAAACCAACTGCAATTGTACTTTTTGCAGTGAACTTAAAGGATTCAAAAAGGTTATTTTTAAGTGGCCAAAGCATATTTTGTTTAATGGACAGAGAAAATGAATTATTCTCTCTAATAGTATTTTCGTTATTATGTCAGTTCTCACATTACAGAAACAAAATTATTTACATTTGGGGTAGACATTGTTGAAGAAGGCACCACAGACTATTATACCAGGGAGGTTCTGCTTACTGAAGAGCAGAAGAATGTACCAGTTTAGACCAAGAGTCTGTTTAGACTGATATCTTGCCTGCATCTAGCAAGGAACATCTCTGGATTTCCAAACAAACGTGTTTGATGAAGTTAAAAAAAAATTACATTTTCCCAATGTACGACATCATCATCTAAATCTAAGGAAAAGAAAAAAGAAAAAAATATATTCTTAAGATCTATTTTAATCCTCTGTTGGGAAGCAGCAAGAGCAGGGCAGGGCAGTGCCCTCCCCAGCTGAGCATGGTCCTACAGCCTTTGGGTGGGAGAAGCATGGCAGGGATGGTAGTCCTATTGACACTTCATTTCACCACAAAAACTGCAAGGTAACAGGGACAGTTTGAAGTTCATTTAGAAAAATCCACTCTATTCAGGATCTGCAGAAGGCAGAGCTAAGCACAGGGCTGAGCAACAGAAGAGCCCAAGTAGGGATGGGATGCTTCTGGGGAAAGAGGCAATGGGGTTGGGGTGTTTCAGAATTATATCATTTATATCCAGAAAACACTTTTTTCTTTCTGATTGTAAAGGTATTCCAACTAATTCAAATGTAGGTGTCTAAATTTGTACTGATAAGTTTTATACAGCTTGGTGCACATCATGCACTTTTTTTCCTAATTTTTTTGCAACTCATAGTCTTTGTATGATGCAACTAATTTCAAAAGTTAAACTATGCAGCTATCTTTATATGTTTCAAATATGACACCTACTAGTTTACTTTTGTTACTTTATTCCTTATTTTGAAGAAACAAAGAAAAATTGTTCTGTATTTATCTTTATTCATGCAACACATGATTATATACACCTATACATATCACTTTACAGTTGTGTTTTTTAGTCTAAAACATTCTTGTCTATTTAATTTTTTTCCTCTACTGAAGCCAATCTAAGTTTTCATTTTTCCTGTTAGCCCTCTCGTGATCTTCTCTAGTTCTTACTATTTCCCGTCTGAGATTAAGGGACCAGTATTGGTCTGATAGAGATATTGAGAAAATAAAGAAGTCAATCATATCTACCAGTCATTAACTGCATGTCTACACCAAACTTAGAGGTTTAACACTTGTCACCTGAGCACTTATGTCTGTTGTAAAGTAAGGTAATGCTACATTGCTACCTCAGATATTTTTTATCTGAAAAAAGAAAATAAACCATAAACCATAAAAAAATCTTGTTACTGGTAGACCAGATTTTTTTAGATAAATAAATATTCTTGAATAAGATGGTTTCAAAGAAAAAAGTTAAATCGTTTTTTCAGCATGTTTTTTTTTTCCCTTTGGTTTGAGTTTTTTAACTTGTTTTTCTCATGAAATTTACAGAAAACTTAGAAAGAAGCTAATTGTCATACTATTCAGGCCGCCAAATACCTTGTATTTCCAGGAGGAATGCAGATTTCTCCTCCAATATTTTGATAATGTGTTGCACATGTCTGGTGTCAGTCACCAGAATGTTATCAAAAACAATCGTGATGTAGGTGAACAAGTGTATCCTGGATGTTCTAGCTGCAACTTGGGAGAGACAACAAGACAAATTATTTATCTGTCATTTCACATTTTGCTGTGGCTACATTACCTGCTCTAAGGCAAGCAACAAAGTCCAAACCATTACAGAAGAAAAGATGTCTTGCCATCAATCACTGTGACATTTGAGATAACAAAAGCGAGTGCAGAAATCATAGGGCTTTAATCATTTCCCAGTAGACAAGAGATGTTTTAAAATGCCCACTCACTTAAAGATCCTCAGCTGGTTACGATACTGAACACAAAGCACATTAATAGTTTCAATTAAAAGAAAAGGCACTAAGCTTTAACACTGTGGCAGCCAAGAACTCATGAGACTCTACTTCCATTCCACAACTGACACACATTCTGGTGCCAAATATTGCAGCGGCTAGTGCGACAAAAATATCTTTTTTGATAGAATTTATTGATAGGGAGGTAAAATGCAAGAGACAGGATTATGGTCTAGCAATATTGTTTCTTCTTTGTTCTTTATATCTACACCTCTAAATGACCATGAACATTTCTANTAGCCCCCAGAAGGGGGAAGGGCAGCTGTTAGACATAACAATGTCTGCATGATTGGGATAGGAGGCACCGTCAACCCAGGACAATATGGAATTGTAGTAAAAGAGTACTCAAACTGAAATGTACAAAAATTTATCAAAATGCATCTTTAACATTTATTTATATAGATTTGGATGAATATTGACACTAAAGAAGACTAAAGTATCAACAGTTTTCATTGCTAATGAAATATATTTTGCCCCTTATGATGAGAGAGAAGTTTCGTTATTATCTCACTTTCAATAGAGGTGCTTCCAATAACTGATTCCTTACCATTTTAAAATATTAAAGGAGAGACGAAAGAAAGATTGGTCATTGTCCTCTACCATAGAAGTTGTTCACATCCTTTCTTAGTCTTATAGAAGCAACTGTGAAACCACTAGGATCACAAATTCTCTTTCAAAGACAATACACCTACCATTACTTTTCTAAGAAAATATTCTAACTCCTAGGACCAAAATCTCATCACATCTTCTATCACAAAGTCTTCAGGAAGTACATGAATAGTAGTGTGGGTGTTTTTTCCAATATGAGGATTTCAAGTATCTGTAGAGTATTTTCCTTAACACTTCATTAATATAATTTGAATAGAATATATAGATTGTAGAAACATATTACAGTTTGAGGTTAGACAGCTAAGAAAGTGCTTTTTCTTAAGAAGATTTAATTAACTTNTCTCCGATATGGACAGGAAATCTTTTCAGAGCGCCAAGCACCGGACTCAGATACCAAGTTTTGCAAGGAACTTTGCCTGGGGATACAAAAATCCCTATAAATATTGGACTCTAGAATCCGCCGGCGTGGACAGGGGGACCAGTCTGCTAGACTGTCACTCTGCCACCCACACCGGTGTGCTTGCTCTTTTATTTTGGTTTCTCCGTTTTTTTTGGTGATGGGATTGTTTTAATAAATCTGTTATTATTTTATGCTTTTCTCGCATTTCATTTATAACAGAACTAACACACCTGAGGAAAACAATAGTAAATTCTCCCAGTATTTGAGGATTAAAGTGTCTAGCATTTCCATGGGATTGACTGATGTGATACAGGGAGACACACTTTGTTCCAAAAGCTATTGTGAAACTAAATTGACATGAATGCAGAGGATACTTCTTTTTTCCAGAGCAAAAGGAGTTTTCACATGAAAACTAATCTGAAACAATAAAATTCCTGAACTGTAAATATTTATTCCTACATCATNCTGATTCCTTACCATTTTAAAATATTAAAGGAGAGACGAAAGAAAGATTGGTCATTGTCCTCTACCATAGAAGTTGTTCACATCCTTTCTTAGTCTTATAGAAGCAACTGTGAAACCACTTGGATCACAAATTCTCTTTCAAAGACAATACACCTACCATTACTTTTCTAAGAAAATATTCTAACTCCTAGGACCAAAATCTCATCACATCTTCTATCACAAAGTCTTCAGGAAGTACATGAATAGTAGTGTGGGTGTTTTTTCCAATATGAGGATTTCAAGTATCTGTAGAGTATTTTCCTTAACACTTCATTAATATAATTTGAATAGAATATATAGATTGTAGAAACATATTACAGTTTGAGGTTAGACAGCTAAGAAAGTGCTTTTTCTTAAGAAGATTTAAATAACTTGTTATGAGTTTTTTTCACAGAAAAATTGGCATTTCATATTTTGTGTAAAGTTAACCCAATTTCCAAGAATTTTAAGGAACTTTGTCTCATGCTTCACTACACACCTTTGTTATGATAGTATCAATCTAGCACATGATATGTAATATTTTCTAGCTTAAGTGATGTGATTTAGGAAAACATATGCAAAATAATCTTTACAAATCAATTATACAGGAGTATAATACAAATTTTGCAATATTAATAAAGGTCCTAAGAGACAGCTCAGTTAATTTTGCTCCAAATATAGTAAATTTATCCTCATGTATTATACATTGCTTAAATTTCTGTAATATAAATAATACATAGTGGCTAATAAATTATTTATAAGGAATAAACATAATTTCCTTTTCTTTTGTAGTTTTAAGCCACATTGTTATTCATGTACTTTAGTTATGCCAATTAGCTATGCTTGCTAAGTGTAATAATATGTGCAAAATGCAAAAATTATTTCAAGCAATCTTTATGATCTGTCAGACATATTCCAAACCACAAAAATGTTTTATTAAATAAAAACAATTATGTACTTCTGTTTTTCAAGCTCTGTGTTCTCAGATTCTGTGTTCACCTCTAGTGTCCTTACATTCCAATTAAAGTAAGTATATACATACACACATGCATACACGTATATACAGAATCAACCAATTAAAAAACCTCATCTCAATATGATGAAATGGAAGAGATATGAAAATATTTTAAACTATGTTTGATAAAGAATTTTGTTTTAAGATCCTGTCAGAGCAGTGAATAAAGTACTCATGTATGGATGAATGTCCTGAAATTTTTTTTTGTTCTGGCGAGTACAACTCATGCCAGTGAGTAACTTTTAAATGGTATATTGTTAAGTTGGGCTTCTGCCTGTGGAGAAAAATAAGGTGTCTAGAAGAGTTTGTACATGTTAAGACTTTTGTACAAAAAGACTTGAAATGTTATCCATCCATGCATATTTGCTCTACTTTTTCTGCTCTCTAGATTTATTGAAACTCCATGACTATATCTAGAATTTGGACTGATTGTCATCATAAATTCTATATAGAAAAAAATAATTGGGAGTATTTTACTTATAGATTAAACTTACAGTAGAAAAATTAAGGTTATAAACAGTTCTTTGAGCAAGTTGCTGAGATAGGTAACATGAAAAAAAAAAATGGTGTGCCTTTAATATTACCAATGATTTTCAGCACTTTATCCTCATATTTGGTTTGAATTCTCTGCAGCTCCTGCTGGGGAATTTGCAGTTCATAGCCAAATCTTAATTTTACTGATACTCCCAGGTGTATCTTCATCATTTTTCAATATGGCATTCACATTGAGCATGCAGAAAAGTAGCAGAAAAGTAACAGAAAAGGGGGTAAAAGAAAAATAAGCATAATATTAAGAAAACATCTCCATAAAGGAGTGAGAATATTTGAGGAGGCATAATACCTGCCTTTATGATAAGCTTTCTAAAGAAAAAAGAGAAAACTTGATTAGTTATGCAATAGAAATTTCATGAGAAATATACTCCCCATCTTGCCATGTTATTCATTAAAAATGATAGCTCAACATGTCCTTTAGAAGGATCAGAAAAGTTCCCTACTTACACATGCAGATTTTTAACTGTTATACCAAATCATTTCATTTGCCCCACACCAGATGTTGTTTAGCTTGCTATTATTAGACGTAACACTGTCAAGCTTAAATCATTTAAAATCACCAGCTTAACATTCTTTTTAGTAACAGGGAAAAAAAAAACCAACAAAAAACAAGCACAGATGTTAAATACAGGTCCCATTTGCCCTCAGCCTATTTTTGCCTACAGCCTCCTTTTGCACGTCTTCCTTAAAAAGAGCAAAAATATGGTCAGAACATCAGTCTTCATTGACATCAGCTGTTTTTCAGTTTAACCTCATTACAGTAGTAGTTCAAAAGGCGCTTCCTTCTCCAGTCTGCAATGTGACAACTGGACAAGCTGTATTATGCTCTCCAAATCTAGACCTATATATCTTACACTTTCAAATTCCAACAAGATTTCTTTCAGCACTGTGAGACAGTTACAGTATAACTCACAAGACTGAAATGCTAATGCATGCAATATATATGCAGGAAACAACTAGGGTAGCTGGCTCCACTGTCATGAGTTATGTTTCACAGAATAGCAAGGGAAAAGGACATTGTTGTTGGAGGTAATATGATGTGGCATGGAATAAGAAACGTGTTAGAGGATTAAGTCTAATTTTAACTGCTATTTGAAGCGTGGCTGTGACAGCCATCAGTCTTAAAAATATGAGAAAGATTTTTTTAAATTATTTATAATGATAGTGATTTAGTGGTAGATATATCTGATTGACAACTTTTTATTTAAACTTTTTTCGAAAGTAGAAAATGTGTCTTTTTCTGTTTTAATGGCAGTAATTGTAGAAATAGAGCTGTAGTTTTTCTTAGAAAATGTTAGAAATAGAGCACTTGAAAAAGCTGAATGTGTAAAAGAGTGAAATTATTCTCATAGCATTTAGGCTAAATTACAAGGCGCATTGTGTCTGGAATTATACATATATGAGAGAAGATGATGCAAGGAGACTTTTGGGTTGTTAAGATATGCAGACAGGTTATGCCCATGTTCTGAAGATAGGTGACAGAATGGAACCTAAGAAATTACTGAACATGGGATGAGATATTTCTGGACAAAACAAATGAGAGTGAGAAGCTCAAAAAACCAGTTTTCAGTATAAGAATAATACCGCGAGGGTGAGGCATGGCTGGATTGCTGAGATTACAGTTGATCAAATATTACAGATAATTAGAGGAGTTCATTTTCAATTCACACAGCATCCAAGAAAACATATCAGAAATACCATCTATAGATGAAATGTGTAGGTGACTTTATCAGAAACAGCAAATTTGGATACAGAAGGAACAAGATTGTAACCAATAGGAAGAAAGTATTAAGTTTTGTGTTTTATTATCTGGCAGAAGATAAGGACAAAGAAACAGAGAGACAGTGGTAAATGGGAAGGAGCATGGGAAAGTGGAGATGAGTAGGGTTAAAAGGGACTGTTTGAATGTTGGGTTAAGTTTGATGGCAGTCAGTACACTTGCATGACTGATCTCTACACCTGACCACTGCAAACTTTCCTACCTCCTATTGAGGTCTATTCCTAAAAGGGGTGTGTGTATGTGTACATGAGTACAATCACCAGCAGACTGCAGACTAGCTTAACAGAAGACACAAGATGATTCTGTCCTGCAGCTGTGTGAATGCTGATTCTGCATTTATGGATGTTGATAAAGGCATAGTTCCCTGTCCATGTTGGTCTGTGTGGCTGCTATCAGTCTGTGATGTGTAATTTGCTATCGGTCTGTGTGTGTTAATTTGTGCTCGGCCTCATTGCTAATCAAACCTAGAGACTGTTGACTACAACAGCTATGTCTCTGTGCTTAAGGCTAGATAAACACTTCCGGGTGTAAGCCCTCCTAAATCTGCTGTAGATTTCAGAAATAAAACTTCCCTGAAACCCAAACATTCCCAGCTGTGGCTTCCCTTAGAAACTGTGATTTTGTNGTTTTGTTTTTAATTGTGAAAAGGTCCAGAGTGGTGTCTTCTCATTCCTTGAAAACTGAAGCCCAGTGTCACCTTAAAAAGGAAATGCCTAATGTGAAGTGGATGTAAATAGGACTTTTCGTGATTTTTTCAGTAGCTTCTCCACCTAATCGCGTAAGGAACATTTCTAAATTTCAATGACTCAGTTTCCACAAAAAATGAAGTTCTGTATGTTTCTTTCTTAAGGCATCTTCTGACATGTAAAAGTTGATAGACTGCTCACCCTATCCTACCACATTAATCAAATTATCAGTGTAAAGGAAATTAGGCTTTCATGTGAGAAATCCTCAGTTACATCGCTTTTCCTGTCAAAAAAAGTACAAAAATATTGTTTTGGGGTTATATTTACAGGTTTTAAAAATTGCTCTTTCACCTCAATAGCTAAGCAATGCCTACCTTGTGTTCTCTATTGGATATCTTGTGTGTGGGTAGCATAAAAAAATGGAAAAAATCAAAATCTTTTCGAAAAGACAAGTGAATACAATTATAAGCAATACCATATTTAAATAAAATATTTTAAAGTTCTTTCCAATATCATGAAACCTGGGAATTACAGGGAAAGGCCCTTAGCTAGAGAAGTCCTTATAAAGTCTGTCGCATGAGCCAGGCTCATCCAGCACAGCTAAAAAAAGATACACCATGCAATGTTTCATTAACATGGAGAAAGTTTTTAGGAATATATTTTTTTTAAGATTTCATGTACATGTATTTCTGTTTTCTCCTTTTGCAAATGGGTTTGTACACATTCTGCTTATTTAGAACATACTCTACAGCACCAAACACAAGAACATATCTTTTGAATGTTATTGGAGAAACTAAACTGAGCTGGTATATGATTACTTGTATGCTCAGTTGTCTTTCAGAATCAGTATTCACAATAATGTAAGAATGGGAACTGTGAATATTTATACTTTGACTTTTTTTTTTTTTTTCTATTTTTAAGAGTGGTTTAGAATCACTGTAATTAGATGAGGGCCATGGAATTCTCAAACAGCTTGGTATTTTTTATTTAGTCCGTATTGATCTAAAGTACCTGCTAGAATTGGTAGATAGAAGTCAAAATACATATTCTTTCTATATATATAATAAGACAACAGACTTAATGTGAACAGTAGGCAATGATGAAGACAGGTCTGTGTCGTATTTCTCTCATGACACAAATAAGCAATGTTTTGCTGGAGAGGGCAAGGTCTAATATTTGCATTTGTTTTGGCAAACACAGTTGCATTTTGGCATTTCATATCCTGGATAAATGTGATAATATTCACATGTTTAATTTACAGTTTTAATGCCGGCTTAACCAGCATTAACAGTTTTGAATATAATTGCTACATTTTATGAAGGAAACACCTCACATATTGAGCACAGAGAAACAGTTTGTGTTTATACATTCCATCTGGAAATAGCATCTATTTGAACCAAGAAAGGAAGGCTGTAAGGAAAAGATCCTTAAGACTCCTAATGGACCTAAGGGTCTGTTAAGACCCATCCTATTCCCTGTGTCCATTGATTTATTATGTATTTCAGAAGGCTGAGACTGTGATTCCTGTATTTTGTATACTGAAATTGAGGGTACCCATTAAGGAAGATGTTTTTGAAAGAGCAAAGTACAATGGTGTATCTCAAATACTTAGCACTCCAGTGTAGACATAGGCTGTTGATCAATGATGTTGAAACTGAAGTACCTAAAACTCACGAACTATACATAAAATACCTTTTGTGAAAAGTCTAGAAGAATAATAATATGATAGGATGAAAAGGGAAGGTAAACACATTAGAAAGAAGTCTCAAAATCTACCTCTTGTTAGCTGTCAATCACAATCATCACAAATTGTGCAACAGAACACCCTGCAATAACAACTTTTTCAGAGTTCAGTTTTCTCTAAAAAAGTCTAATACACTCAGACATCTACATTACAGACCGTAGTCTACATAAAAGAATTATGAGGATGAAAGACAAAACTTGAGAAAGGATGAAATAAATAGTGTGTTTCTCAGAGGTTATGCCTGACATAAGTCTTCTTTTACAAGTTTTTGTTGCCACTCAACAGTTCTAACTGTAACTAGCCCTCTAATTCTTCTCAGTGTGCCCNTGGCTGTTACAGGGGTTCTGGGGGTAAACCATTCCCCCCTTAGAGAAATACAACACCCTTAGGTATCTTTGTGTCTCCATTCCAGTTACACGTGCAAGTCTCTTTTTCCTTCTCTCTCTTTGTCATCTTTTTCATGCATGTCAGTGCTCACAGAAGCTTCAAAAATAGCCATCCTCCCCAGCCTGTTCAGGATGGGAGCATGTACAAAGCGGATGGAAGGAGATTACTGTGACCTCAGTAAGGCTTCTTCATTTAAGAGACTCAGAGGAGAAGGAACAAGTGGGAAACAGGATGTATCTGAGATAGGGAGTCTCGCTTTTACTTCCCTAGAATATTGAAAAATTGCCAAAAATTTTTTTTTTACAAAATGGTAGCACTGCCAGGGTCCCTTAATGGAGTGAAGATTTTGAAACCTTCAAAATCTGAAGCTGGTATTTTATTCATGTTAATCAGAAACAGAGTACTGTGTTATTGTATTTATAAAATCAGGATAAATTGAAATGCTAGGTCTTTCGTGGTGCCTTGAAATGAAGTATCCATGCTTGGGAAACAGAGATGATGATGCTCATAAAAGAAAAAATGTTTTTGGGGGAGATGTAACCTAAGTGCAGTACAAAGCAAAAAAAAGAAAATGAATTGCAGAAAGCCTTTGGTCATCTGTGTGGGTGTACAGCATAAGTTGTCTGTTTTTACTGCTATCATTGAGAATTTTAGAAGCAGTCAGTCAAGTAAACTACCTAGAGGCAACTCTAGTGTCTCATAAATCCTAAAGAACCTGAAAGACCATTATTATTTCTAAGGTGCTTCAGACTCTTGGGGTTTTTTTTTGTAGAGAAGCTGAAACATTTTGAGTCTGTATTTCTGTTGTTGCTTGTATCTTTCATGTTTTCAAAAGATAGATATTATTTTATAGAACTTTTTTTTTTTTTTTCTGTGGATGGTAAAAGCCTGGTGTTGGTGGTCTAGCTTAATATAACTATTTCTTCTAAAACAGCCTTTCTGTATGATGACATTATGGGCTTAGACTAATTGCATTTCATTTTCCTACTGATAAAATCAGCAAAATATTGCATGTGTTTTTTTCTTTCCCTCTCTCTTTTGTCTATTAAGAATAAAAATTTTTACATCATTGTATTTTATACTTACTTTAATGGCAAATTGAAACATTAATTTCAATTTTTAAATGAAAACAGTAGGAAAATGGGTTTTTTGTGACCTGACTCTTGTTTCAGAAAATTCAGCTGGTATACAGCTATTTTTTCATGTAAGAAGAGATTTAAACTTCTGTAGGTCTCATTTCAATGCAAAACTTTATGTTTGTTTGCCTGATCCTGTTGAAAAGTTTCATTTTTTGCAATTACACAACTTTTCAGATAAAATTACCAAGCAAGATAAAATTACCAAGCAAGAAATGCCTTTTTCATCTTGGGAGACCTTTTATGACAAACCTCAGGAGAAAGCTCGCAACTACAAGTATTGCATTCATCTGACGGGTAGAAGGAGGACAGACAATTGAAGGTGAAGTCACTGAAATTTTTAGCACAAACATATGAATTAAATATTACAAGGACAAGAAATGTTAGAAGAGGCTTGTGAAGAAAAAGAACCTAATTTTGCTTCTTCATTAAATTACAAGTATAAAAACTTCAAATATTTCATATTGGGTTTTGTAGTTAGAAACATTATCTTAAATTCTGCATCTGTTGTTTAAAACTTGACTTTTTTTTCCTGTATACATTATATGCTTTTGCACTTTTCAGTGTTATTTTCTAGAGACTCAGACTTACTGCCCAAGATTTACAGTCTACTCTAGCTCATTATAAACAGGGGACCACATTTCTGAATTACCTTATTTGAAGTTGGGCCAAGCTCATATAAAAGATTTGCGAAACCAATTAAAACTTTTATCAAATACTTGATATTTTTTTCTCCTGTTATTCTTCAGTATGTCCCCACACATAACATACCTTTGTATGCCAGTAAGACTGTAAGCCATACAGGTAATTTATCTCATTTACTCCCCCATGTCTAACACTACCAGAGACAGTTTATGCTGGGTTAAATTACTCCTTACCATCTCCAACTGCTTTAATTTTTTACATTGCTATAATTATGGAATATTCCAACATTTGTTCACTGAAATAATCAACATTTGGAGACAAATCCTTTTCCTTTCTATTTTCTAGTATAACTGAATGATACAAATATGCAATATCTGTTGAGGATATCTCCAGACTGATCACTTTTGCTGCCATGCCAGTATCACCTAAGAGAGATTTGGGCATAATGAGAACTAAAACTACTTCCCCAGATTGTACAAAGATATGTTTCAGTTAAGATTAATTTTCTGTCATGTATACCAGCTTGTTATATCACTATTTTCTCCATATCAAGTTTCTACTAAATCAGGGACTTCTGCAACACAATCTATGTTTTAGCATCCCTTTTTACTTTTCTAGAATCCTGTTAATTACATCAGCTCTGATCCTTTTCTTGGGAAAGGTTAGTGTATTTGCTCAAGGAGGGAATGAGCCCCTTCAGTAGATGACCTGCAACTGACCACAGCCATGTCATGGCCAGCTTCAGCCATGCACTGCTGACCAGACCCTGCGTAGGGCAATGACCATCACATCTGCATGGTGGCTGTTGCGTGGCAGAAGTTCAGATCCCCCAGCCAAAGAGGCTTAATGTGAACATATTTGACCACAGAAGACACCTTAATGACAATCTAGTTCCAAAATCCCTGCATTGGACAGGAATATTTTCCAGTAGACCAGAGGCCAATTCAACTTGGCCTTCAATGCTTTCAGGGACAGGGCATCCACAACTTCTCTGGACAACCTGTTCCTAAACCTAAACCTCTTTGAGTTTAAAGCCATTCCCCTTTGTCCTACATGCTCTTGTAAATAGTTTCTCTTCATCTTTCTTATAGACACCTTTCAGGTACTGGAAGACCACAATTAGGGAGCCAAGAAACCTTCTCTTTTCCAGCCTGAACACACCGAGTGATCTCAGCCACTCCTCATAGAGCTTCCCGTCTAGACTCTTCTCTGTCTTTACAGCTGTCTTTTAGATGCTCTCTAACAGTTTTATGTCTTTGTTATAATGTGTTGCCTAAACTGCACACAATATTCACACCTTCTCTTTTCCAGCCTGAACACACCGAGTGATCTCAGCCACTCCTCATAGAGCTTCCCGTCTAGACTCTTCTCTGTCTTTACAGCTGTCTTTTAGATGCTCTCTAACAGTTTTATGTCTTTGTTATAATGTGTTGCCTAAACTGCACACAATATTCACAGTTGAGGCTGCACCAGTGCAGAGCAATCACCTTCCTTGACCAGCTGGCTATTCGTTCATGAATAATCTTTATTTAGAAATAAACCTGCAAGGCAGCATGCTGAAGTGATATCTCTTCAAGGAAGGAACTGCTCTTGCAGCAGTGACCTCCTGCAATAAAAAAGTGGCTTTATAAGATAGACTGCATAGGAAGTCATTTGTTCCTATACATACAGTATCCAGAACTGTAGTGTTGAAGTGCGTGTCCTATTGGGCAGCCCGGTCAGCCCCGACACGCCTCCACAGGACCAAAGTGTGGGGTCTTGGCTCTGCTGAACGCCCGACCCTCGCTGCTATGGCAGTGGTGCCGATGAAAGCGGGGACTCTCGGAGGTGAGGAACAAAGGTTTATTGGGGAGCACAAGGGAACCCCTCACCCTAGGTCCAGTGCCTCAGGAGAGACCCCATACCTGGGCTGCAGGGGGTTGTTGTTCAGGGCTAGCTGAAGGGGAGGGTACAAACATTGAGCCAATGGGACAAAACTGGGGAGCAGCTGCCAACTGGATTACCTAACTAATAACAAAACAGAGATAAATTGGGGAGGGTTCACAGGGGCCCCTGCCAATCACTGGGTAGATGTCTCCGAAGTTTCTAGACCTGAGGGACAGGTCCTCCAGTGACTGACAGGGAGGGAAAAGATACATTAGGAAGATAGACAGGGAAAGTGGCAGGAAAAAGGACCAATGGGGAACAGTCTCTGGGCAAAGGGGAAAGAGACGGTACGGAACATGTATCAACTTATGGCAATAAATAACTCTGAGGGAGCAGGGAGGCCATCTTAGGTACATAGAACTGAGTTGAACTCACAATGAGAACCTTTAAACAAAATCCTGCAACCCCACACTGTAGGGTTTGGGAAACTAAAAGTTATACCTGTGGAGTATTATTCATAGATTTCAAGTTGAGACTTTAAGTAAATAAAGAAATAGGTTAAGCCTATATCCAGAAAGTCTTCAGGCTAAGTGTGCTGGCAAAAAACTATACACATCTCCACTTTCAGCTTACCTGGACCCAAGACTGGAAGCAAATTAACAGTTGTGGACAATTTTCAGACTGGAACTCTCTGAAGGGAAACAGAGAGTTGAATCCAACTGACAATGTAGAAAAAATATAACCTGATGGTCACAAAAGAAGTCCAAGATGAAGGCAATAGAACATACTTTACTTGATAGACCATACAGTGATAAGTGGCAGAAAAATCATCCAACTGGTCCCTATTTTCTCTAATGAGTGAGATAGAAAAAATGAATATCTGCTTACATCTTAACACCAGGATACCTGGGAAGCTTTAAAAACATCCTTGTAATTACTGTCATGTGTCCAAACATGTGTATGTATGAACAGACCCTACTCAGGCATTATTGTCATAGCTTTTCAGAGTCTTAGCAACAATTTTAGTCGCTAATTGAGGAAAATATAAAATAACTATTTTCAGTAAAAAAAATAAAGCAAACTTTGAAAAATAATGTACATGACACCCTGAAAATATAAACCACATACTCTGTATACTTAGATTTTGTGCTGTAAGTGGATTACTCTATGACTGTTTAATAATTTTTTAAATAATGAGATCATTTTTCGAAATAATATATCATATTTTAGGGCGCATGTTTCACACTGTGTTGTGGTGCCTTTATAGTGAAGCATTATTTACCATATTTTTTGCATAATCTCATTACTTCATGTTATGTGACTGACAAGACTTAGATTTTTCTTACATCCTCCTGATTTCAAATGCATGGATGTTCTGCAGTCATTATGCTCTTTCAGATTCTTTTTTGTATGCTTCCTACTGTGCCACATGAGTTTCACACATCATTACTCAATTAAAAGCTGGCACAAAAAAATTATTATATTTAGCCCTGAATCACTTAGATGGAGCTTTGGAACCCATACATAAATGTTTGTGAATTTCATGAACACAATGGAGGTTTTCTTCTTTGGCCAAAGATTATTTCTAAAAAGTTCAGAAAACTGGTAAACTCAGTTAATTATATGAACCAAAGGTATGCAATTGTTGCCTCTAGTAAAGTGAATCTGACATCGAGTTTCCTGAGATTAAAAAAAAAAAGTCAGCAAAGGAAATTGTTTTTCTGAAAAAAGGCAACCACAGAGAAATCCAAAAACTGTAGCAGCAAAATCACTTTATGACAGCATATTGGTGGTCTAAATACCACATAGGAGTTTTCTCCCATTCTCTGCAGTGCTGTCACAGACATCGAGGACATGAGAAAAATGAGGATGAGAACACTTTATCCTTCAGTTAAAAGCAAAGAATTCAGATGAGGAATTTCTCCTCATGTTAGCCACTGTGCGTTTTCATATTCATAGATGAGATTTAAATCAACACAGATTAGGAAAACCATGACTGAAAAACCGTTATGAAAGTAATTTTTTTTTTTCATGAGAATAAGTTAATTTTTCATTCATTTAAGTTTATTCATTCAAGCATAATTACTGTAGGTCTGAAAGAAACATACTTGAGTATTTCATGACATATACATGCAAGAAACTAACAGTAAGAGATAAGCGGGTTTCCCTGTAAAAAGAAAGTGCTATCAAATAAAAGAAACATCTTCTAAAAAGAAAAATATTAAATTGTTCTTTCTAGCTTCTTCAGTTTAAAATAAGCAATTATGCTTTGCATGTTGTAAAACTACAAATCAAACTACACCAGCAGGGGAGTGAAACTTGGAGGCGTAAACATGGGAAGAGAGATAAGATTTCAGCTGAGATTTCAAATTAAATTAAAAAGAGAAGTAGAGGTATGTTATTTCAGATGCCAAAAAAAGCAGAAGAGAAGCTTTTTGTACCAGATTGTGCAGAAAGCAAGGGAGGCCAAAACTTAATGAGTAGGGGATAAAAGAATGAGGAGAATTTAAGTATTATAGAATATTTGTAAGATTGCAAGTATTGGTAAGATAGCAAAAACCTGTGAAAATACCCAAAACATACACATCAGTTAAAAAAAACCACCACCACCACCAACAAATCAAATAGTAGCATGACATATCTGTATGTTATTTTCCCAATTTAAATGGGCAATAATTCCTTTAGGGCCATAAAATTGTTAGCTGGCAAAATATGCCAAAGTACATAGAAAAATCAACATCGTATGTGAACAGATATTCATATTGGGTAGATACTAATGTCATATATCTGAACAAAGACACATGCAAAACATATATTCTACATAAGTAGTCTTCTCCCCATACCAGCGTTGGTATATTATCTTTCCTTCATAATTTCCCATTGGCCTTTTCCTGACAGAACTTCTGTCTTGAACTGAGCATTTATTTCCAAAATGTTTTTGATTTATGTGGCTGTTCTCTTAAACATGGCTAACAAAGCAGAAAGTTGATTTTTACAGTACCTCAGCAGTGCTGTCTCTTCCCTCTCTAGGATCAGTGCTGATTTAGCTGTCTGTTGCTGGATCAGTTACTACCAGTAAAATTAAGTTCCTGAATGTCATGCTAACTATTGTGAAATATGGTAATTTTTCCTCCAGTGCTTTTTTTCTTCTAAAGCTATGCCATTAGCAGTGTCACTTGTGAGGGTAAAATGCTGTGCTGATGGTTTATATATGAATATTCAAGCAACCCTGAAGTAACAGTGCATCATGAGACTAACAGAAGTGTTTAGTATGTCTATAATGGACATAGATACCTACTTGGCTCCCAGCTCTTACCTGGGTTCAGAAAGAAAATATGTACCCCAAAAAACTTTAATTCCTTCTCTCTGGATTTCTTCCTCTTCTGCTCCCCTCACCCAGTTTTAGCATTTCCTATGTTCCTTATCATAGTCAATATGTNATAAGAAATAATAAACATGCAAGAAACCAAGAAAAAACAAGACCTCGCCAACTTCGTTTCATTCTCGTGTCAAACTCAAAGCCTTCAGAGGGCAAAAAAGACTCAAACCACCACCAGAACCACCACCTAAATCTCGGGTGAAGAGAGAAACCCAAACCTGAGATCAATATACCAATTTTATTTTCCAATTATGTGCCATTTATTAGGAAAGATAATATTAATACTTAATACTTAATTTGCCTTTGCAGTCTGGTACAATACTGTTTCTCAACAAAAGTTCATTTTTAAGGACATTTTAGTATGAATACAGAATGGCAGTTGACTTCATTACATTAAAAAGGAGAAGTTCACCCCAAAAGAGAAGAAACAAAGTAGAAAATAGAAGATAGCATATGTATAGAAATAAGTCTATGTCTTTCCTGTTAATTGAGCTCTAATTTCAAGAAATTAATAAGAGAAACCAAAATACTATTTTAATTTGGATGAGGAAGAGATTTCACATTTGCTGATGGGATTTTTTGTCTTCGTGAGAAAAACTGAAAGAAGTGATGACAGATTTTAGACTGAAGAACAGCAAGTGCAGCTTGAATTTCTAGGCTGATTATTAGGCACATTTTGTTAATAGGTGAGAAGGGAAATAAAAGAAGTTCATCAGACTGTTACAAGAATCTTCTTTGATGTAACAAGTTGAATTTATTTTCTAGTTCTGATAAAACTGATAACAAGACACCATCTTTACCATTGCATCTTGTAGTTTTGGCCCGAATTTTATTCTTAACACTGTTGATAAGCACGGATTTTTAGGAACAATGCTTTTAGCCAACTCATGATACTGAACAATTGTTCTTAAGGACACTGTGCGAGGATATAAACTAAATGAGAAATTGACAGTAGTGTGAGTCCTGGAGGGTGTCAGGGAAGGCTTGAAATCTGCCTGGCAGCAATCTGTGAAATTTGTCAAATGAAAAGTGTGTAGTAATTAAATGTTGCATAAAAAAATGAAAGCATTATAGTTAAATCTAAAGAATTTGTGAAACACTTGAAGAGAGCAGGTACAAAATTACTGTCAATGAAATGGCCCTGTAAAAGTCTGTCGTAATAAAGGAGTAAAAACAATGATGAATTTAAAAATGTATCTTAGAAGTTTACAGGCAATGCATAGTTCTTTTGTAAGTATGTTATTAGCCCTTCCAAAATGCCTGAACACCTCAAATCAGTGAGTGGCACTGTCTGTAGTAAATCATATTTATCTGTGCCCTTGATAACACAAGTATATTTTCTTTCAAATTACTTTTCTTTTCACATGATAACATTGCTGAGCTACTTGATTTCGTAATACTTGCCCATAAAATGAAAGTGCTCAGAATGTTAACAATGAAACAATGATAAAAATACTGTACAACTACTCTACTAGCTACTGGTAGAATTATGTGTCTAGCTGTCTTATAGATATTTGGAATTAACATTGAAAAGTCTAATGGTTGCACACAGATTATCTCACCTTAGCTCATTTCTTCTCTCTGTAAAATAATCTCATAATAATATTGGATTTTCTTCTATTGGCCTCTGATATCCATTGTTCAATGATGAATGCACAGGAGCTTTGATTTTTAGCACGGGAAATCCAAGTTATTCTGTGATTGCTGAAGCATTGAGAAACAACAATATTTCTTACACATCTTGCAGGTGGCTTAAAAGGAAATCTTACTTCTAAAGACAATTTTAAAAACTATTGGTGTAGTATTTGCCACACAATCCAACAGTACATTCATGAGTGCCTCACAGAAACACATCCAAACACCAATTTGGATGGCAAATTATATAAAAAAGGATAACTCACACTTTTTCCAAATTGGAGAAGAGAAATAGGTGTTACATTGGTCTAGAGAAAGCACCAAAATACCCAGATTAACATTCTGAGTAAGGTAATATCACATTTGAAATATTTTAAGTATTTCTACTGATTAAAATATGCAAGACTGTTAAGACCTTGTTGGTATGATTGGAACAGTTTCCTCCAGTGTCACTGTATCATATGATATTTTAAAAAATGAATAAACCTCTCTGTCTTTAATACTTTAGGCATAAAACTTAAGTTTGGAAGGACCTCCAAGTGAACACGTAGTTCAGCTCCCTGAACTAATCAGGATCAAATTTTTATATGACTTCCTTGAACAAAAATTTATATTCTTTTGTGTCTCATTTCCTTACAAAAACAACAGCAACAACAAGGTAATAAGAAGAGTAATACCCACTCAACTGATTGTTAATTAATAAGAATGTAAGATTTGCCTCAATGGGTTACACTGGAGGCACACCTAGCCCCAAATAGTAATTCAATCAGAATCAATAAGCATATGTTTAATTAAAAGGAGATGTTCAAGGCCAGGCTGGACGGAGCTCTGAGCAACCTGGTCTAGTGAAAGGTGTCCCTGCCCATGACAGTGAGGTTTGAACTGGATGATCTTTAAGGTCCTTTCCAACCCAAACTGTTCTGTGATTCTACAAAAAAGCAAGAATGTGGAAAATATACATGATCTACTTTTTTTTGCCATCCTTCAGGTACAAATTCTTGTCTTCTATTAAAAAAAAGTCGGTTTTTTGAACCTGACTTTTATCAGTTTCATTTGTTATCCTTTAGTTTTTGTACATGAAGAGGCAGTAAACTATCTTTCCCTATAGATTTTTACCAAGGTGTTCATGACTTGCAAATTTTTAGCTTATTGTCCTTGGTTTTTCTCTTTACAGGTCTTGGATCCCAGCTTATCTATCATTCCCAGTATGGAAGACATTCCATAACTTTGATCATCATATTTTGTAAATGTTTGTGAAGCACTCAGCACTGCAGGCTTGATGGCTATTAAAAAAAAAAAAAAAGATATGAAGAAATAAATAATTCTGTCTTCAAGGCAGGATTTGAATAATCTTCAGTGAATAAGTCTAGATACAGACTATTACACAAGATGAAGACTAAAAGAGGGAAAACTGCTCATTAGCAAGAACTGTCTGCTTCTAGACTGAATGAGGCAGGGATTTGGAGGATAGAAAAAATACATCCTCATCTCATAGACCTAAAAAATATAACTCGACAGTGACAAAAAGGGATAAAGGCTATCTTGATTCCAGTGTTTATATGCTTCTGTGTGTTTGCCATTATGAGGTAAATGATAGTCTAAACCCTTTTTCACAATATGTAAAACAGTAAGTGAGAATAGAATGTTGCAACTTTGACATAAACCGAAAAAAATGCAGATAATCAGTGAATTTCACCTGATGGTATTGCAGAACAATTGCCCTTTATAGCAGACCTCCAGAAAGTGATATATATTTTTTGCAGATTATGTTATTATTTAGAGTGTGGCAAGAAGAGATTTTTTTTCACACTGAAAATTCTCCTTTTATTCCTGTTTCTCACCCCATAACCTATGCATTTCATTGTAAGAGGAGCAGATAGAGAGTCAGGAGAAAAGGATGAGAATGATATGCCTGCTTTTGGATGGAGAAGTGCCAGCAGAGTTAAAGAACTGTCAGAGATATGTGTTAAAAGGTATTTTCACTCCTCAAATGTAGACACAGAGGGTATGAGAATGTCTTCTGAAAGAAAAGTGTGTTCTTAGGAGCCTTTTAGACGTGAATAGGAAAATTAAGCAATAACTGAAGGAAGAGCAGGTGTGTCAGCAGTTCCTGAGTTTCTTAATACCAGGATTTTCAGGTAGATTTTCAAAATTGGGTGTCATAATTAAACTTTTACTTTCACATAAAATTTTTCCAGATTTTACAGACACGTATTGCCATTTTGATAATGAAATAGTATACAAGTTATACACACAGATTATATTTTAAAGGCTTCTAGAAGAGATTAATCATAGTGATCCACTGTACCTACAAATCACTTCAAAAAAGGCCAAAACATATACTTCTTCCTTATTGAAAACATTAGATTTTTTAAAAGGCTTTTTTTGGTTGGTTGGTTGGTTGGTTGGGTTTGTGTGTGTGTTTTGGTTGGTTGGGTTTTTTTGTTTTTGTTTTTGGGGTGTTTTTTTGTTTGTTTGTTTGTTTTTTAAATAAGCAAAAATGTCTTGTCTGCAAATGTAGTTTTGTCTCATTTATTCTTGTTGGGACTAAAATGGAATTTTTCTAATGTTTCGTTTCTCTGTATTTTTTACTGAGGCAGTTTTGTTCCTTTGTGCCTCTCTCCTTGAAGGAATGCTGTTTTTCTCCAGAACCTGCAGATCTTAATTCTCAACTTTGTGGAGTTATTTTGTAATTAAAATAAACAAGTATCTTTTTGCTTGGTTGATTTGTGAGGTTCTTTTGCCTCAGAAAAGTGATTGGAGACTTTTAGTCAGTTCTACTTTCTGAATCTTTAGGCAAACACCATTTTTCTCTGGAAGTCTTATTAAATTATTTTGAAGTAAGCATCTAGTAAAGACAGAGCATGCTGTACTCTACTACTAACCACATGTTTACTGCATGACATGTAAATATATCATACCAATGTGTTGATAAATAATAGCAGATACTACTAAAGGACAAACACATGTATAGATACAATGTCTGCATCATCAACAATATGGCGAATAATATCAGAAAATGACAATTTTTTCTTTCCCAAAAATAACTATTAAAACCTTCGCCTTTCTGCGTTTCATGAAGGCAGCAAAAGCTACATTTACAGCCATCCATGAAGACTCAAGTGTCATCTGTAGACTGAGTACCTGAAAGCAACCTGTGACTGAGGACAATGTTGGGAAGTATCAGAAGCTACAGCATAATTTCAATTTAGCTGTCTTTTCTGAAATACTATGTAGTCTTGCTTCTAGGTCTTCCTAGAAAACTAGATTTTCCTGACTACACTTCTGACACCTCAGTTCACTGAATATTTTAAAAGCAAAATAATATTTTTATTTCTTTTTTTTTTCATTTTCTTCCAATCTGAAAATTAGTCTGTAATAGCTGCCAGATGTGAGACTAAAATGGCAAAGTAGAAATAGAAGAAACAGTGCCAATCAAGCATAGATTATTTTTGAATTATTTCTTTACCTTTTAAAAATTATTCCTTTACCTTTTTCCAAAAACTAGAGATAGAGATGAAAGTATATGTTTTGTGAAGGTTTCATTAAGTGTCGTTTTCAAACTCTTTTCTATCATGCTTTATAAGCTTGTTTTTTGGCTACTACTCAACAATGTTTTTTATCAAATCAATATTTTTCATAGTTTTAGCTTTTCCTTACTGAATGTGTGAAAGAAATGCCTGAATGCCATTCTTCTTCAATGGTTGCTGATTTATAAGGAATTCATGATCAGTGATGATAAGAGATTGCATATTTGAAAAAGAACAGGAACATGTCCGTTCACCTGGAACAGAGACAAAAAACCCCTAGGACACAGTATCAAAATTATTGAAGTATTGTCAACATTCACTTCAGTTGAATGCAAAAGGCTGAAATTTCTGTTCTGGGGAGATGTTACCAGAAGATCCTCAAACAAAATACATTGCCTTACACAGAGATGAGTTAGGTTTTGTTGGAGCAATTTTAACACCACAAATTTATAACCAATTTGTAACACAATGTGTAGACAGCAAGACTGGAAAATATTGCCCTCAGTAGGACTATGAAAATTCTTTATCATTCCTTATGCTATCCTGCATTCAACATGTAGCTATTGTATGTAGTTACAGAAACCAAGGTATGGTCTCCACAAAACTGCTAATGAGGAAAATTCATTCTTGCACAAAAAGGATCACACTTTTTTAATTGCAAAAGGGGAGAAAAAAGTAATTGAATGTCCATTGTAAAAATACTTCTATTGCTGTTCTGATTTAAAATTCTCAAGCATTTATCTGAATATTTAAAGCCCCTGCTGTTTCTCTTTATTCAGTTTGACTGCCACCCTTATGCATCTGCTCACAATTGTAAATGCACAAATAATAGATCAACTTCTTTTTTTCCAGTTAGAGATGTCATTGTTTGAAAATGTGAAATCATTAATTTTATTTTAAAAGTGAAAGACTGATGCAGTGTTTCAAGGAGATATTTAGTCCCATATCGGCCTTAGGAAAGCATACAGGAATCTGTGGGACGGTGGACATTTTCTTTATCAATTCCAGTCACTATCCTGTTCCTTACATCTATGTTTTTGGTGGAGGGAGCGCATGCCAAGAATCTACAGAAAACATCTCTGTAATTTTGCAGTATTCCCTGTGTTTATCAGAAGGTCACAAGACAATCTCACCAGCCACAACAGTTATAATGAGCTTTGATATGTCCCCTGTTTCCTAGCCAGTTCACAGTCCAGAGACTATACACATTTATGGGAACATTATGGCACTTTGAGATATGCTATATACAAATATCTTGAACATATGTATGGTTTACCTACTTTAAAGTAAAAATGAACTAGAAGTGGCTTCTAGTGGATTTTCACTAGAAGTGGATTTTCAAATGTACAAAAATCATTTCAAATGTACATTTATGATACAGGTATCAGCAAAGAGAGAGTGGAAAAGTCTTTCTAAATGTTATTGGGAAATTGAACAGACACTTTCCTTTGTATCACTAGTTTAAAATATGGATATCTAGAAAGCCTGCAAGGCCATAATCTCTAATTAGCAGCCCCTCCTACTGTTAAAGGTGGAACTTATATCACTCTAACTATTCATTTTAGTGGCCTTTGTAATGTTCTCTGATTCTAATACCAAAGCAAATACTACAAGAAATGAAATTGTATTATAATCTTATTTGCGTATAATCTGAATCTTTTAATCCTTTTAAGTGGCAGAATAGGAACATACAATATACAAGGTGTTCTTTCCATGAGACAGTGGAAATACTTGTAGCTGCATAAGAGCTCGGATTTTGATAGCAGCACAATAAAGTGAATTTTTAATTACTTTAAGAGGAAAAGACAACAGTTCTTCTGTGATCACAAAGAAAATAAATCGAACTATAACAAATACAGCTTGTGACTTAGTGTACAATAAAAAGAAATATATAAAGAAGAAGAGGCCAAAGATCTTTTACCATTTTGTATCTTGTACTTTTCATGTTTTTACCACATGGTTACCTGCCTGATATGAAAGCTGAATCAAGTGGCAGATGAACTACTTCGAAATTTTACTCTGAGCATATACATTGACATTATGACCACATATATAAATCATACCCTTAAAGTTCAAATAATGATAACAAGTCTGAGAAACTGAGAAAATAAAGCTCTTTTACACTGGATTTGCACTGACAATTGTATTTGTATGTATCATGTTTAAATGTGAATTTTTAAGAGGAAGCCTTATTGCACATATTTGGCATTTCTTTGTCACCTACCGTTTGTTTATGCAGACAACCCGCAGAACTGAAAAGAATTAAGATGTTACAAATACAAAAGACATCTTAACTTCTAAAACTTTTTTTTTCTGGCAAACACAGTGATCAGTGATCACAGTGATATCTGAGCTCTGTTTATTGAAACATGGAATTAATTTTGGAAATGTCCAGTGAATGTTTGAAATTTCATGGACAAATGATGAAGCAGGTTTTGACAGCCAGTGTTCCTGCCAGAAGTGCAGACTCTCCTCTTCTGTACAAGGGAGGCAGGTCTGCAGGAGTTATCTACCCTGCCAAAGTGCTTTGATGTAGACCACTGCTTCCAGTACAATATGGGCCTAACCATTACTGGCACTTTGGTTAAAAACATTTCTAAAACATAAACATATTCTTTAATCTTCTTTACTTTTAGGCAAAACATTATGACATTTAAAAATATTTTAAAAGATACAATTCATTGTAAAAACAGGCTGTGAATTTCCATTTTTGTTTTTTAGAAGTTCAGGGTTATTTATTTAGTAAATAAGTTGTTCACAGATTCCTGTATATCTCACACTTTTCTGAAAAGGGAAAATATGTGACACTGTGAACAACCAACCACACACTGAGTTCTGATTTTAAAATTTGAATTGTAGTTCTCATCTTATCACAAAGATCCACAGTTAGTAAGTTAAAAATCTAGTTAGTGAGAGGCTGTGTAGTACTTTAGTAGACACTTTTTATAGTAATTGAATTAGTGATGAATAAATGTTGCTTTCATGAGTTGTCAAATTAAGTCAGACTTTGTTGCTATCACTCTATATGTCTTTTCCAGATAAGCTAAAGTGAAATTTCATAAAAAAATCTATTTATATTTTTTCCTACAAGATTCACTGAACAATTTCTGGCCATAAAACATTATGTTGGTTGTTTTCACATAAGTTTTATTATTTAGGTTAAAGATTTTTGAAAAAGTCTCTATGACTGAGCTTTTATTATTACAAGTATGTTCATATTTCAAAATAAGTCATGATTCCATTATGAGAAAAATTTTTAATCATCACCCCCCTTTAAAAATAGTCCATCTAAACTTTTTAAGTATTGCTGCAGGAGATGAACTATTCTCAAGAATCTCTCTGTATATCTGGCTTTCCAGCACAGAAATTCAAACTCCAATTCTAATTAACACCTCCATCTTTGTCAAGGCTATTTATCAGGAATGATGTGGAGCTAATGTCTCTAAATGGGATAATGTTTGATACACGACTATACTGGCATCTCTTTGGCATAACACATGTATTTTATCACTCTGGAACAGTTTATTCATTTTTAATTGATGCCTAAAAAACCAAGGTGTCAGAATTCTCCATGCTCATAGCAGTTTCTAGGTATTTTTGGTTTTATATTGAGAAGTATTTATCAAACCACATGAAAAATACTTTTTTTTTTT